>VWPW01020088.1:378658-426493 GCA_013389825.1 Crypturellus undulatus
CTCGGCAGAACGCCCCCCCCGCTGGGTGGGGGGGGGGGGGCAATTCCGAAGTTAGAATAAAATTGTTCAGTCCCACAGCACTAAGCTCTCTGTGTATACTCTTAATAGTACATTCAAAATCTCAAGCCAAAAGGATCCACTACACTGCTTTTGAAACAATAGGTTGCCCCAAAATAACACCAGATATAGGCATGTACCTGTACCATCTCAGTGGTAATTTTAAGATTCTGTATGTCAACGATCAGTAAAAAACTCTGTGATAACAATAACTGAAGGTACCTGTGTACATACCAGCAACCAAGAAACTTCTGAGTCACCAGGATCTCTATTTAAGGCTTCCCTGAATGCCATAAGACATTCTGATTTTTCAGTAAGAATAATGAAGAACAAACTGCCTTGTTCTCTTGTGTATGTTTTACATTGAAACTATAGCCCCTGCTATTCAAGAGCAACAATGCAATGCTCTATAGTTATAATATGTTTTCTTCTGTCAGATAAATCTCACTTCAGTTACTCAATTTAATTTTTTACACAGAAGGGAAATGAAGTTAAATCCATACTGTGTAGTGTGAGAGCAGCTGTTTAATGAAACCACTAACTAGAATCACAGATTAACTACCTTTCATGTAGGATATAAATAGACATAGTGGAATCTATTTATAAGCCTCCAGTTCTAAGCCAGTGTTCCTTTAAATTCCTCTGCCAGACTTGGAAAGGAGATACAAGCAATGAACCAACTGGAGACAACAGCTGACCTTCAAGAGTTGGGAATGCAGGTCTGGATTTGAATGCCTAAGCTTTAGGGACTTTTTTTTTTTTTTCCCTCCTCATAACTTTACAGCTTGAGCTCATTTCTCAAAACAAGAAAGATTTTCTGCTAACAATCCATAACAGAGTTATAGGTAACAGTTTTGTATTTGTATACTAGCAGACACTTACATTTATTTCAAAGGACAACCATGTGATGATTCTGTGAATATGTTTTACATCTTTTTCCTAAGTCTACCATAAAAGAAAACATTATTTTTCAGTGGAATCACATAGATTTCAGCCTAAATTGCAGCAGTCATCAGAACAGAATAGAATCCTGAATCAGTTCCAGAACTGCTATAGTGGCACTGCATTTTTGGATACTGATAATTAAAAATAAATCAATAATTTGCCTGACCAGAATGTTAGTTAGTGTATTTAAATAACACTGAAGGGAAAAAAAAAAAAAAAAAAAAAGGAAAACTGTAGAGGCAAAGTTATAGACTAAGAAAATCATCATGTTTCTCAAACAAGTCTTATATTTACTCAGAATTAAGCGTACTATGAAGATCAGTTTGTGCAGCTGTCTTACCAGGAGGACAAACAACAAAATATACAAATTACGGAAGATAACTAAGAAAGCAGCCAGGATTAGGCAGCCGGGGCGGGGGAGGGCGGGAGAAGACACCATGTGTATACGTAAATAATTTATGCAGGAAAGGGAAGCTATATTAATTTTTTTAATTCTTTGAAAAAGAGCTCAGAGAAGCTAAGTTCTAAACAGAAGCAGAGACAACTGACTTATCACAACTGTGAATATCTGAAGAAGCAGCAAATCCTCTTAGCTTTTTTCCCTATTTATTATTAACTGCAGCTTTCAGAACATCTGATGTTTTCCGAATCCAAAAGGCAGACACGTCAACAGGAGATGAACTACAGTACACCCAGTTATGTCAGTCTTCTGCATGGCTTTTATCACTGGGTGTGAGCAGTGATTTCCAGACGTGTGAAACTCAATTTGATGCACTTTTCAGACATCCATGGTAACAAAAACCCCTCATAGATAAAAAGTAATTTATACACAGGGGAACTTTTTTTAAAGAAAATGCAGTACATAAAGACAATCATTACTTCAAGAGAGAATTCAGTTTCAAGAGAATTCATTTGATACTCCTTGCTAAAAATTGAAATGCTTTATCCTGTTTTCCATTGGATATTCAGCGAAGTTTTACCCAGTGAAATAAGCTTCACATTTTGCCATTGTAACTCTGAAGACGTGCAACAGCCAATGAGAAGGTATTTTTAAAACAGTTTATTTCAAATTAGAGTTTATTTTGGCTAGGAATAAGTACTGAAAAATGAAGCCTGAGCAATATAGATTATTCCTAGCTTCAGTTTTTACAAAATTAGTGGTTAATGATAAGATTTATATTATAGGACTATTAGGTTATCTGTACTACATACACGGCATGGCTATGCTGTCTTTGGCAACCTTAGCTGTTCTCAAGGATTTGCATTGCAATCTGTGTCAATGATTCGCAAATTTTTCGTGCTCACTCACTCCCCTTTCGTTCACACTTGTATTTCAAACTTCTACAGAATCTGCTCCACATATTCTCTTGCCAACTGAAAATCAACATATCAGAAACAGCTCCTTTCCACCCAACTCCCATTTTGCTGTAACTGTCAACAATTCCACCATCCTCCCTGTCCCACAAGCCCTTGAGTGCTGCTATCATTTTCAGCCCTTCTCCACTTGCAAAGATTTAATTCATTTAAGTACCTGCCTAAAATCAAACCCTTCTGCTTCAAGATAATCTCTTCACAGCAGAGTTTCAAAACAGGTATCAAATAAACATCAAGTGCCACAAGACTGATTATATGGAAGGAAGAACTGCCAACATATAATAGCCTTGTCTCAATCTGGCAGTTAAGAAAGTGGAAACTATTACTCCTGTAAATCAAACTATACTTGATTTCTCACATCAATTAATTTTCTCCTGTTTTACATAGATTACCAGAGGCATAGGGAAATGAAATTATGCAGGCTGGAAAAGAATCATTAGTAAGTGAACACTACTTTTAGGTACTTATTAAAATGATAACACCATGCATATTAAGTTATTATGAAAGGCTTTCATAATATCAGCTCCCACTCCCATTTCACAGCTAGGAGCCAGCTGTGGTTTTGTTATAGACCATATAAACAAACAGGCCCCCGTTAGTGGACTTGATAGATCACCTATCCTGCTCCTCCTCACTATGCACAGTTTTAACTGATGCCTGGGCAGAAGCTCTGGAACTAACACTGTAGCACAGTTAAGATGAGTCCTTTGAACTATGATTTCAGGATCATTTTATCTCTTCAGTGAGATAAAGAAACACCAGAAATGTCGAGGTGTTTTGCATTCCAGTTTAGAACACACAGACTGCACTTCAGTGGCACCTCCCTGAAATAAACATTTTAATAGAAGGGAATAACATGCACTTACAAGGGAGCACCACAGACTTAAACAACTACACCATATTCAGCATGGAAGTTAAAGGATTTATTTTATTTTCCCTGGTTCATCCTAATTAAAAACACAATCATATTCCCCTCTAGGAACTCCTCTAAATCAGACAAACGTAATGGGACTATATTTGCCTTATCATTTTGGTGTATTAAATTTTAAAGTGAAACTTGATAAGATCTACCTATTCTTGTAAGATTTTCAATTATATAAAAGAGAGACTGCAAATACCACTGTCTTTTATGTGTATTTCAAGTCAAGACCAAAACTTGTTTTTAGCAAGCCTTCAGCAAATCCTGCCTTAATCATCTTAAGTAAATCAAGTGAAACAACATGAACAGAACTTGATACTTAGCAGGAGTTTATAAAGTTTCAGTTTACAGAGTTGCATAATTTGCTCTCACATGCTACCCTGGCTGCTGGGTTTTTTTTTAATGCAGCTAGACTTTGAAAATTGAACCCTGCACAACCAAGGTAGGGAACACAGACAGCTTGAAGGAGATTAACAAACCAAAAATATTGAAACCCAAACCCAAAAAAGTTGATCAGGAAAGTAAAGAAATTCAAGCAAAAATCCCTGTTAACATGTGGTGCTTACTGCAAGCACCACTCTGGGACAGACAGTTGTGTCTTATTTAGTTTCAGAGAGGATCTCTAAAGCTGCATTTGCCAGGGGCACTGCTAGTTCTTTTTCATTACAGCTAAAAGCTATTATTCACTGCCTGGCAAGAGCGTGGGGTATGTTATAGATATTTAACATTTATTGAGTCTAAGCAGGCAAAATGTTGCCTAATTTTAGTATTTCTCAATCAGAGCAATTCCCTTGACAAAAAAAAAAAAAAAAATCTGTCAAAATATTTTGAACTTACAGATTATCATTACAAGTCACTGATAGATGTGACTTGTGAATACTTGTGAATTTTCATGACACTAGTCTTTCCAGAAGTACACAATTCACTTGGGGTCCAAGTGAAGGGACATAGTGCTTAAAGAAAAAGAAAAATAGTCTCAAGAGACCAACAGTTGCTCTTGTTGTCTTTGAACTTATCATTTCCCAGTTAATAAATGTTGTCATTGTTTTCCACTCACATCTTTACAAGGACCATCAGTTTTGTCATTTTGCACGCTGTCTTCCCCTCTGTAACTCCATGAGTTCTGTCTGTCAGTTTAGCTCATAAACAGGGCAAACAAGCACAAAGCCATATGGGAATGTAAGTACAAGTAATTTCTGATTTGTTTTAGCTTCTGCCAAACTTGGACTTCATCCTAGTACTTTCCTCACATAAGCCATTATGTCATCTGCTCAGGCAAAATAAGAAAAAAATTGATCTAGATTAACAAGTCAATAAACTGTTTGCAGAACATGTATTTCTTAGAGCTTATGATGGCCTGCAAATTAATTAACTGTCCATCTCCTCAGATTGCACCACTGGAGTCAGCATCCACATTTCCTACCAATAAACCTTTCTGTTTGAATAAAGTTTAATTATTTATAATGTGAAGGAGATGGGACAGGCAGACCCACTGCAGGCTCATACACAGGCTGTGATCACAGGACTACCTTTCTGGGCAGTGGTTTGAAGAAAAGACATCCCTGTGCCAGCTTGGAGCACATGTCATAAATTAACTCTCCCTCAAAAAGTCTCTAGTCTTATCTGTGGTTGTTGCAAAAGACCCACTTTGATTTTTCAGTAAACAAGATACAGCTGAGCATATACTAACCATCCTACACAGATGATATGCCTTAAAACAAACAAAGAAAAAAAAAAAAAAAAGAAAGAAAAAAAAAGAACACACATAAGTCCAACTGGAGGACACCCTTGAAGGCCCGCAATATGCTTTTCATCAAACCAACCAAAAAAAAGCTGAACCTAATTTTCTATTTGCTTTTATTTATTAAGATAGCCCTCCTTCTTTTGCTTTCCCTACAGGAATTTAGTCCAGAAGTCAAACAAAGCTTTTGAGAACCACTGTGCAAACTCCAAACAAAACCCTAACACACAACTGAGAGGAATATGAAACAGCTAACAGTAACTTTCATTTAGTGCTTTTTTTCCATTTAGAGGAGATTTTTTTAAGTGAAGTTCACATATGCTTGGCTGGAGTTCTTGAATTTCAGCTGCTTCTGAAGGACTTTCCTATTCTGAAAAGTTTTTAAAATCCTACTTTTATTAATTTAACTGAAATATTCCCCCTATTATTTTAATGCATTTTCATTTATCATCTTTCCATGTTGTGTTCTAGCAACACTTGGACCTGCAGTTTAGAAATCTGGTCACTCTTTCATAAAAACATATCTACACATAATTTTCATAATATGTGGATTAATGGGAGCACAGAGGCCGTATACTGAGTAATAAGATGATTTGGAAAAGGAAGAAACTATCATTCTTCTGGCTTCTAGACTTGTACACTATTCAAAAACTTTTCAGTAGTTTTTGAAATGGACAGAGAAACAGTTCATCTTTGTCAACATGGGTCATCTGAACAAACTTATGATTCCACTCAGCTCAATAGCATCAATGTTAATCAAAAAAAAAAAAAAAAAAAAAAAAAANCTTCAAACTAAGTCCATTACAAAATCAAGTTAAGGAAGAGAATAGCATTTGTGTAGAAGCAAACAATCGAAGACAATACTTGGCATTTGTTCCCTTACTAGATTTATTGAGAACTTGGAAGCCAAAACTCTTTTTTTTTTATTTTGTTTTAATTTAATGCCAGTATCTAGAAAAAACATCTGGTTATTCTACAGTATATTATTATTAAAATTGCCAAAGAGAGAACACAATATCTTTCACACAGAGTACTAAATGTCCTTCTCAGCTTGCTCAGGTTTTATTTTCAAAATGATAAGGGCTGTTAAGCATTTTCTTTAAATGTCTTTCTTTAGAGAAGCAATTCTTGTAAAAGATTTAATATATGTTTTAATATGAATTAAACATATGGAGTCGAATGAAAAAAAAAATCAATTCTGTCTCCTGGATTTCCTACAAGTTACAGTAATAATTAACATCAGTCTGCTTCTTACAGGGCTACTAAATTCATCTGAAACTTCATGCCAGACTTTTTGTATGTGTAACTCACAATTCTCATGATTTTATTACACATTATGGCACATAACTGCAAATTTAATCTCAACTATATTACAGCTTAAAATTCTGCATCTATATATGAAAAGTGTGACCATATTTTTTTCTTTATGCAATTAGGTGGGCATACACAGAGTGCAGATTCTATAACACAAAATTTCCAGTACCATTTTTAGAATAAGGACCAGAAAAAAAGAAAAGGAAAAAGACCTAGGTCACCTCAAACACCTTTTGAAGAGCAGCTCTGCAGAGAGGGACCTGGGTGTCCTGGTGGACAACAGGTCGACCATGAGGCAGCAGGGTGCCCTCGTGGCCAAGAAGGCCCATGGGGGCCTGGGGTGCATTAAGAGGAGCGTCTCCAGCAGGTCGAGGGAGGGGATCCTGCCCCTCTACTCAGCCCTGGGGAAGCCACATCTGGAGCACTGTGTCCAGTTCTGGGCCCCCCAGGACAAGAGGGATGTGGAGCTGCTGGAGAGAGTCCAGCGCAGGGCCACGAGGATGATCAGGGGCCTGGAACATCTGCCCTGTGAGGAGAGGCTGAGGGAGCTGGGCCTGTTCAGCCTGGAGAAGAGAAGGCTGAGAGGGGACCTCATCAGTGTCTATAAGTACCTCAAGGGAGGCAGTGAGGAGGATGGGGCTGGCCTCTTTTCACTGGTGGCCACCGACAGAACCAGAGGAAACAGCCACAAACTGAAGCATCAAAAGTTCCACAGGAACTTAAGGAAGAACTTCTTGACAGTGAGGATGACAGAGCACTGGAACAGGCTGCCCAGAGAGGTTGTGGAGTCTCCTTCTCTGGAGATCTTCAAGACCCGCTTGGATGCAGTCCTGTGCCCCGTGCTCTGGGTGGCCCTGCGTGTGCAGGGGGGTTGGACTAGATGACCTCTAGAGGTCCCTTCCAACCTTAGGCATTCTGTGATTCTATGATCACGTATTTATCTTGGCCACTTTTTCCCCAAACATTCTACTAATTATTTTAAACAAATTTTCATTGCATTCTGTTATTTTTGCTGCTGCATGTTTTTTCATGCATTTAACTCTCCTTTCTTTCAAATGAACTCATGAAAATGAGCATCACCTTTAAATGTTCTGCTTTTGTCAGCTACTTTGAGTGTATGAGTGCAAGTAGTTTAATTCACGAGATCCATTCCTCATTTGGTATACATCAAAATAATACTCCTGATTACAGTGTATCTATGAATTCACAGAGGGAAAAAAATCACATTTAACCAACCTAATAGCCTGTGTAATAAGGGAGCACAGTGGATGTTTCCTACCTTGACATCAGTAAGACTTTAGACACTGACTACCTTCATAGGCAATCTCAGGAAACATGGGCCAGATGACTGGCAGAGACATGGATTGAGAACTGGTTGAAAAGCAGAGCAAAAAAGGTTGTGATCAGGGTGCAAAGTGTAGTTGGAAGCCTGTAGCCCGCAGGGCGCCCCAGGGCCAATCCTGGGTCAGGTGTTGTTCAACTTTTTCACCAGTGAAAAAGTGTGCAGGGGGGGGTTGGACCAGATGACCTCTAGAGGTCCCTTCCAACCTTAGGCATTCTATGATTCTATGATGACAAAGGACAGACTGCCCCCCCTCCCACACACAAGTTTGCTGTCATACCCCAGGGTGTCAGGTTGCCATGCAGAGGGACCTCTACAAGCTTGACAAATGAGCAGAGAGGAGTATTACAGTGCTCAAGAAAAGGAAACGCAGAGGGAGGCTACCCCTTGCATGAGGAAAGGGAGCTGGGACTGCTCAGCCTGGAGAAGACTGAGGAGGTATCTTATCAATGCACATAATTACCCAAAAGAAAGGTATCAAGAGGATGGGGACATACTTCTTTCAGTGCCCAGTGATAGAAAGAGATGCAACAGGCACAAACTGAAACACTGGAAGTCGCACCTGAACATATGGAAAAACTTGTTTACTGTGAGGATAACAGAGCACTGGAACAGGCTGCCCAGAGAGGCAAACTGTATGGAGAGGTGTCTCCATACCTGGAGAGGTTCAAAATTCAGGGTACAGGGCAACATTCTCTAGGGCCTGCTTGTGCAGGAGGCTTAGATGATCTCTCAAGAACCCTTCCAGCCTCCACTAATCTGTGATTTTGTGAAAATGTGCAAATATTCTAATAAAGAAACCAGAACATTCAAGAAGTCAGTGTGTATATCAAACAGCCAGGAAAAGTCTCTGTTCAAACATGACAATAACTTGAAATTCTTCTAAAGGTTTAACTTATTGACCAAACTGTATAACTAGAGTGTTTCTGAGAGCTGCTTAGTTTGTGGCCATGGCAAAGCACAAGTCTAACTTTCTTACAGTAATCCCTTCCATCTGGCAGCTCATTACTACAAAAAACTCAGCTGTAAATATAAAGGCAAGTTTTTTTTGGTCTATGTTAACAGCAGGGCTTTAATACAGATGGCAGGGCCATTTGTAGGAGAGAGAGAGAGATACAGCAAATTTAAACCACTCGTATGTTCTGTTTTGTTCTGATAGCTTCATATTGTTAAAATTTTGATTCCAAAATGACAAGTAATAATGTTCCCCCTACCATGCTGTATCTATTGTTTAACAAGTTAAATCTAATGGGGGTGAGGGGCGGGAAATCTCTCAGGATATTTTCCGACTACCAACTGGCCATATTCCACTTATGGTCTAAATACTAGGCTTCAGGGAACACATTCATTATGCACTTCCACTTCCAAATATTATGTCTTTTGCTTCTTAAGTGATTTCTATATGCTGCCTCTTCTGAAAAATGTCAGAAAAAAATTCAGCTCTGCTAATTAAATAATAAATTGTCAATATTATACTGTATCTCTAGAAGTAGATACAATAACAAACCATATGTGGCAAGTCATAATAAGCCATAAATATATCTGTATCTTGATTAGAAAGGCATTGAATTAAATGCTTAAAGAATGAACCATGTATTTATAAAAAGACTTTAAAAAAAAGAAACAGTTGCGACTGGCAAGAACGTAACTCGGCATATCTGTATTAGGAACCTCAATTCATACTCAATTTTCATGTAGTAGTCTAATAATATGAAAAAAATCATAACTTTCAGTAGACTTCTGAGCATTCTTCTCAAGGTCATTTAACTATTGCTTATGATACACTCATTTTTTAATTTAAGAAACTACTTTATTGATGTTGCTTAGAAAACAGGTGAAAAAAGAGTTAGAGGATGCAAATAAAGTATTGGTATAATCATTAGAGAAAAAAAGAAAAAAAAAAGGAGAGAGAGAGAGAGAGAGCACAAAAGGCTAAGGGCCACCTAGTTAATTGAACAGGGACTCAAGTCCCTGTTTTTTCTTTTTTTAATAACCAAAAAATGTATAAGCACTATAAATGACCCAAAGAAATGGTCATGCAGATGAATGCCTGGAGTATCATGAAATAACAGCAGTAAAATGGTAAAGTAATATTCTTTTCTATTTAGTACCATTTCTTCATTACTGTGTTCCTAAAAAGAAATTTTTTCTAGGAACAGGATTTTGCTGTAGGGAAGGCTGATCCCATGCACCAGTTTTAACTGAAAGGCAGTTGCTTAGAGCATTGCATTGGAAAGCAAAAAATCACCATAAAAGCAAAGGCTGTGCGAGAAGCTCAGGAGAAGCTGTGCATACAGAAGTGGGAGCACACAGAATAGGAGACTGAAGTTTGACCAGGCTACTACCTCAGTAAAATTGTATTTTACCATTCCCAGGCCTGAGGACCAAAAAAGTTAATTCAATTTGTTAAATGAGCTGGAAAGTTTCTAACAAGCCATGCTTTTAAATGTTTGGTCAGGAATACGGAAATATCTCCAAAGCATTAAATCTACTTCTTGCAGAGAAGAAATGTTCCCTTGGGGTAAAGAACAAGGGTGACGGGGGACAAAAGGGATACAGCCCTGTGAGGAACCTTAGTCTTTTTCAATGGCTCCTAAGAGTCTTTTCTGAAATGCTAATTACCTCTCCTGTCTCCAAGACTCTCTTTGGGAGTTCAGAAATGGAGCTTCCACTTACAAGGGTGTTGTATGATTTTTTTCCACAAGGTTTAGATTTGCTTTGCTGGAGAAGTGATTGAGAATTCGAGCTGCAAACTATGTGCTCCCCGCAAGATCACCGGGAAGGATAAAATTAAGCCAATTTGATGCTGTTAGTATGTACAAAATGGGCAGTATCTTTATCAGGAAAAGTTTGGTTTCTACATGAAAAAAATCCAATCTTGAATATGAAAGACTTGTATGGTGGCTTTACAACTCACTGAGGACACTGGAGAGATTTCTAGTCACAGAGCACTAACAGAAGACTAGCTTCAACTTCTTTTCAAAACTGTTCTATAAACCTTGCTTAACATTTCTGAACACACATCAAATTAAAATAAAAAGCTGTCAAGGGCATTTTGCTTCCTTTACTTATGCAATGAGTGATGTAATATCAACGTGATGTTTGACTCTCAGGAATTTTAGCAAATTACAGCTTTCCCAAAAAGAGTGTTTTTTTTTTTTTTCATCTAGTAGATTATATTTCTCTCCAAGCACTATCTACCCTCTATTAAAATGAAAAATGCTCCTGAATATTTTTTGGATATTATTTTTATTGTAGACTCTTTCAACTTGTGGTAATAACAGGGGAGAGAGAGAAAAAAAAACCACCCAGACTCCAGTATGTCATTCAAAATAATAATCCATACAAAAAGAAAGCAGTATTAACAATATTAAATATTATTAGCATATTTACTATTCTAACATAAACCAAGCACCTATTATTAATTATCTCCAAGTTGATTAAAATTATTGGTCTAAATTCAGAATGGTGCAAAGAAGTGCCTTGTTATTTATATCAACAAACTTTATTTCCTTCAAAGTACTTTGAGAATCATCACTTTCATTTAGAAATGAGCCCAAATTGCAAAGCTCCCCCTTAGATCTAAGCAGATTTTCTGACTTCAGCGGTCAGTGTGCAAGTGTCTGAACATATTAGCTGGTCTTTTTTAAAAATCAAGACAGAATGGAATGACCTTCAAGTACCACAAATACTAATCTATGTCGCAATATTGAATCCAGTCAGTTCTCTCACTACATTATACTGCAAATATAGTTTACTACATAACAGTGTAGCCTGTAGAATCCCTTGTTTGCAAACAGAGTCTGGACTGTGCTTGCTATAAGATGTTGCTATTAGAACTACATTTATGGTTTGTGCTGTATTTCATTTAAATACATTGGCCTGACTAATTCCACTACCTAATACTACTAATTCCACTACTAATTCCACAACAAAAGTTTCGTTTTCAAAAATTTCAATATATTTTATAAAGTTGAAAAAATCTGATTTTGCTAAACGCCCAACCCAACCCGCTATGCTTTACATGGTCACCTCTGGTATACTTCTGAAACTGTTGCTAGAAACTTAAAAGTCAATAAGACATCTTTGAATTACTATGCTGACATGCCAGAAGCAAAGCTAATCCTGAAGAGCACTAAATACAGAACTCAACAATTGTCCAATCACAATGTTTCTGCATTTGTGCAGCTTTATGCAAAAGGGTTTGATCATGTATACTTGCATGTATACATGCATCTTCCACCTGTTTTTCTTTAACTTTCACTCCAACTTTAATTATCTCAAAAAATGTGTTGACAAATTTGTTAAGTTTCAGAATCATTACTGTTACATTGCACTTCCTTCAATAACCCATCCTATCTACCCAGATGTTTTCTTTGAGATGCAGACTAGTCTGCACACTGCTTAGCATCCTGTTCCAAATGGCAAACTTTTAGTCATGAGAAAGCTATGATGGTTACATGACTGAGATTTGCTAGACTAGTTCAGATTATCCTCAACACAATGAAAAAACAGGTCATGGGTGATCAATGCCAAGGGAACCCATCTCAGCTTTCTGACTGAGGTAACAAACATCAAATGCAAAATTAGAAACAATGATCTTCTTAAAATAGATAATGATTTCCTTACAATAACCACTTAATCTATTCAGGCAGACATTTTCCTCTATGCTCTCAACATTTTATTTCTAAATACCTACTAGACCTTAAAAAAATAAAAAATCCAAAACACACACAGGTTATTATTTTAACTGAATTTATGGTTAAATTTTTCTGAGGTGTCACTCAAACCTGCTTCTGATTCTTCCTATTTTTCCTGTGAAATTCAGACTCTCACAGCAGCTGCCACAGGCACTACCCACACTGCCTAAAGGTGAGAACCTGTTCTTCGCAATTAAGGCTTTACCAGCCTCAGAATACCCCTTCCCATCAGGGGTCAGCTGCACATCAAGGATTTCACAACTTGTCCTTATTACTTATATATTAAGGCTTTCAATTAATATAGGTAGGATATCTTGATTTATACATTAATTTTGGTTTTGATCAGGTAAACATTAAGGAACCACTAGTTATTTTTACTGTGTTTAATATACGTACATGTTGAAATTTTGCAGTTTTGCCACTGACATCAGTGTGGGCAAAACATAACTCATGAAGCGTTACAAATGATAATGAAATTCTACAAAGGAGACAGTTTTTTCTTGCTCATATCTGATGATCAAGAATGACTATCAAATCTAAAGTGTACATCTCTAAGGCAAATTCAAATATCATGTGACAAAAATTATGCTAAACATAAAATAAGCACAAGGAATTGTTTTACAAAAATTGAGACCCATCTACTTATTGGATGTGGTAACTAGATAAATAAAACACAGTTTGCAAAATATGCAATGCCTATTTTTGCAGCTAAACACTCTGAGGAACAATTTTATTTAAAACTGTTTTGGAGAAGAAAAGTTAAAGTCCAAAAGCATTTGCGGACTTCCTTTCATGTAAAAGAAAAAATAATTTGTTTTCGTTATATATCAAAAGCTTATCATATGATGCCAAAAAAATATGCTCATAATTGATGCAAGAGCATCAAAGGTCTCTCATTACAGTAAGCTATGAAATTTTACTGATAAAATATATAATACTGTGTGGTTAACGGCCACAGGATCTGCAATTACTTTTCTTCTAACTTCTGCATGTAATTTAACAAATCTAAGCCTACAATCCAGTTAGGTTCAGCACAAAGTCACCCTGTGAATGCAATTAAGAGTCAGGCAGCCAGCTTGGAAAAAATGAGTCTTCCAATTTTCCTCAGTTCTAGCTAATTCAAACCTTTGAAGTGTTGCCAATTGTTATAAATTTTTCCCCCCTTTTCAGCACTCAAATGGTAATTATTTGAGTATTTTTTTGTTACTGTTGTTTTCCTTTGCTTTTGCAGGGAGGTGTTTTGTTTAATTGTGTTCAAAAGCCAAAAATAACTTCCCATGCATTTTTCTGTGAAAGCTGCTTAAATAAGTGCTACTAGCCCTGATTTTTCAGCCACTAAACTAGAATAGTGCTTTTTTTTTTTTTTTTTTTTTTTTTTTTTTTTAATCTAGCAAGAAGTTTAGTCATCCCAGTAGTTCTGGGTAAATTTCTAAAATTCCTGACAATACCAGAAAGGTTAGAAACTACTACCCCTGTTTTCAAGATAAAACTGACATCCAGAGGACACCACATTAGAGTGGCCTGGAACTGAGCATAAATTCAACATACCATTATGCTGCTAGACTAGCAAAAGTCATTCTTTCTCATTCTGTGTAGCTCCCTGCAGCTGGGGTCAACAGGAACATGGAAAGAGAGATTTCACCTCTTCTTTCTTCCTCCATAGAACACCAGTCAGAAGCCTAACCCACTTAGGAATTCACACACCCACAGCCTCCTCAAATTTTAGCCAAATACTACGCATTCTGTCACAATAGCATCCCATGAACAACTTTTCCCTTACAATACTAGCAAAATAGTTCAATATTACTGGAAATTATTTTAAAAGGTGGTTATGAGACATTTCCTTATGAAAATTCAGAACTTGAATCTAGTCATTACTCAATTGGAGTTTTCAGTAACAGTTCAGGAGGAGTTTGCAATTTTCTAGCTCCAGCTTTAGCTTCCTGTCCACATATGCTGCTAGGTCAATCACTGAATGAAAATGAAGCCAGGAGAGCAACATGAAAGAACGGGAGGATAGATTTCATATCAGGGGGTCTGCCTGGGAGCAGGAACAAAGGAATCCCTCCCTAATGCCATTAGCAAAGGGAACAGAATCCAGCTGTTGTTGGTGAAGTTATGTTGGTGAACAGCTGTTCCCCTTCTCTGAAAATTTAATACTGGAGGATAATACTACATTAATTTGATAGATTCTTTTGTTAGGACAAGTGTACCACATTTCCTTAACCTAGAATAAATACTTACTGGGACACCACTGGCAAGTACCACATGGGAAAATGTATACAATTCAATTGAAATAAAACAAAACAGGAATAAAAACAGAACTGGAATGCTGTTGCTTCTAGTAAGTCTGTTATTCTAAATATTTCTTCCTATGACATTGCCCATTCTTCTTCTAAAAATGTTTACCTTTACATACTAACCTAAAAATGAATACACTAATAGTGCAATTGCAAAAAAAGATGTTTCACTTGTTTGTTTTGTATTTTACGTGTAAAATGCTACCTCACACAAAAACAGTTAATTCTACTAAACACTATGAAAATTTGTGTTACTATAGTAAATAGGTAGTAGCCCAAAACTGCATGAGCTGTCCAAATGACTTGCCCAGGATTGTAACAAGGGCAAAGAAGCGAGACCAAATAAAGCTAACCAGAAAGTTTTATAAGTTCTATTTGAGAGCGAAAGGCAAAACGTTAAGACTGGCAGATCACTAAACTGTCACAGTTGATACTCACAGGAATGGGTTTCACTTTTAATAGACTATGTCTTGTATTACAGAGGTTTAATGACTACTATCTATAGGAAGCTACTGCAGATTCCACTAGGAGAAGCTGACACCATGCCAGCCTACAGGATTTCACCAATTGCTAGAAGCCAAGAGACACTCTATACCTACTAACACACAGAAGTCTGCTGTTGGGAAGCTGGATGCATTTAAATTTGTGCATTGTTTAACATTATTTGTTTTCAAAGCACGAGAACCGTATCCATAGATCTTCAAATCACTATTTAAGGAATTCTTTCAATGTTATTTGCACTGCAATCTAGACCACTACATTTATGTTAAGAATAAAAGCTAGGGAACAACATTTCCTATATGTGTTTGTTTAGTTCAGATTTCACAGAGATTTCTTGTCCATGCACCACTGAGAAAGCAATTAGGTACTGGACCTCATAATAACGGCACAAAGAATGGGATTCTTTCTTCAAAGAGGTCTTCCTGTCATCAGGAAACTAAATGTTTTTTCTGGCAGACAGTAATTACACGCAGAAATGAAGATTAATCTGTAGGCTCACACTTAACGTGCTCTCTCAAAATTAATTGAGAGAAGGTTACCCAGGGTTCATGGAATGATGCAATATCAAATCAGGAAATGATCTCAACTTTCAAAACACTAAAAAAACCCAAAATTCTATTCACTGAACAGATTAATATATTTAATGGATTATTCTATTGTCTTTTGCCAATTTTTGAAGGTGTAAATCTTTGAAATCCTATAGGAACACAGGCAGATTTACACTAGAAAGAGTCATCAAAACAGGGGTAGTCTCAAAAAGGAGAAAAAGTTATGAAAGATTGGATGATGAATATACAGTATCGCGGAATCACTGACTGAACACTCAGTGGATAGAGAAAAAGTTCTAATGTGAGCTTTAGGGGACAGAAGCTCCTCCACTGTTCTGTATTTGGTGCCTTGGCCAAGGATTTATCTTCAAGTGTGTGTGTGTGCTTTAGCTTTTTTCTTGTCCTTTTACCAAAAGATGAAAGTTGAAAGGACTGACAGTACAAACTTAACAATAGAGGCTACTTAATTTAAGGGACAGCCAAGAAGGTAAAATCTTTAATGAATTTATTGTCATTCTAACAGCCTGTACTGCTATGCTTTAATCTTTAACTAGAAAACAAAAATATGCGTTGGGCAACATTGTGCAAGGCCCTCTTTCCTGGGCTACACTGCAATTTGGGAGATGTCAAGAACCGACTTCTCAGTAATAGCTCAGAATATGCATTCTTAGAAGCTGCTGGTAGGCAAAGAATTAACTTCCTGTAAAATAATCTTATTAGGAAGACAGGCATAATACCCAGGATGTAGTGCATAGCCTTTCTTAGAAAACTGAAACATAATGCTATAGGGAGTATTCTGTTGCATCATACAAATGTAGCCAAAATAAAATTTTTCTTCAGCATCTCATTTACATCCCTGTTACAGTTAAGCTATTCTCCAGATGGTAAGAAACACACAAATACTCATTTTCAGAGGTTTACACCATAAAACAAAACACTGGCCTGGGAAAAGCATTTTAACTACACATGCTCTCTCTAAACAACTCCAATAATTAATGACTAGAAAAGAGAAATACCTACACATTTTGGAAAAATGGAAAATAAGAAAGCAAACAAACAAAACAGAAAGCAAAAAGCTAGAATAAAATATCCTAATGGATTCCCAAAGGTATTTTAGGGTATTTTTCATGATATCACGTATTTTAAATACTCTGTTTTCAAGTGCTACCCTGTTCAGAGACTGGAACTGATGCACTTCATTTGCCTGTGTCACAGTCAGGATGCCACCTAGGCAAGCAAACCTCTATAGGCCCTTTTGAGTACTATCTCTGGCACAGTAAGCCTAAGTAAATCCATACTGCTGCTTCTTTCAGAATGCCATAGGTCACAACACAACTTCAGGAATTCCGGTAGGTCATTTGTATTGCTGGATAGCTGCAGAAGTCAGGGTGAAGGCACTGTTGTCAAATGCCAGGGATAAGGAGAGAAATCCCTCCTGTTTAATCCATGTTTATCTGGCTGGCAGCCAACAACGGCAAAGGAACTAGAACTGCAGGGCTGCATCCCCATTTGTCTCACCATTATATTCATGAAACCATTTATCCAGATAAAAGACTGTCAGATTTCTGTTCAGTGCTGTGCTCTGAATAACCAAAAGCTTCAAACATCCTTTCTTGTAAGAATTCCAAAGGGTTGTTAATCCAGTTTATTAATATAAATTAAGGAAATGTATGCTGCTGATAAAACTATAGTGCTTTCATTATTTTTCTTTGACAAGGGATATTTCCATCTTATTTTACAAAGAGAATATTATAATCTGCAAGAATTACAGTGTTCGCACCAAGGAAAAAAAGAAATTATGCACTACAACATGGAGAAATAAAGTGAGAGTAGTAGGTGGTAGTTTTAAAAGCCTTGTTGACAGAAGAGAAGCAATGGGAACTTTTTTAACAAAGCTTTTAAGGCAGCCTTGGTATGAGACTAGCATCTCATGGAACTAAACAGAATATACTGAGTGAAAACGAGCCTTGCCTTATGGCTTCGCTACCCTTCAGACCTGCTGCTATTTCCCACAGGGGCCGTTACTTACTACTGTCAACCTGAAACAATACACAAGAGAGAATTTCCATACAAGCCGTTTGGCCATGGGTGACTTCAGGTGACTTGTTATGTTTTATTTTACCTTAGTTGAGCTAAAGGTACATCAGGTTTGCTATTGCAGAAGTTCGAATGGCTAACCGAAAGCATCTCACTAGAACTAAGCTAGGAAACCATGACAGACAACTGAAACAATAATGAACAGTGATCTCTTAATGCAATGACTGTGGATTCTATGGCAGGACACGGGGAATGACCTACAGACAGAGGCCAGGTTCACATGCTCTATCTGGCATCTCCTCTTGCCACTGCTGGCTAGAACCAACCTGACCCCAGTATATTCCTTAGATCTTTAACCCATCTACTCAGGTTTGTAAGGCTCACAGACTAGATCAGCAGCTGCCTACTCACCATATCACAATTACATCTTCAGATCCTGCTTTCAGAAAGGTAACTATTGTCATGGCATATATATGGCCTACTATATAAAGTCATAGATAAAAGAACAATAAAACCGTGACATAGTGCATAACTTAAAAAGTCATTAAAGCACAATATTGGTCCTGTGCAAGTATTCTACCAAAAACATACCACATCCACTGCCATAATGCAAGCAAATATAAGAGTCAGAAATAATAAGAAAATGTTCACAACCTAGCCTAATTTTAAAAGTGAAAAACCATTGTGGAAAACTGCACGAGAGAGGCTCATACATCATTTTTTCTCCAAACAAAAGAGGGAGGAAGATTAAGCTTTTGCCACAACTCTCAGGGCTACTGTCTTCACACATCAAGTACAGAAAGAAAGTCACTTCAGCAAGTACTGAAAGCCATATACTCAACGGTTCATCTTCCTAAGAAGTAACATTAATTCACTCTTTCTCCTTCATATTATGTAACTACACATTATCATTAATTCCTCAAGAGTTATGAGAATCACTCATCACAAGAGCACTAGTCTCACCATTTATGGAAATTATATATTCATCTAGACAGAAAAGACAGATGACTGTATATTCATCTGAAAACTTTGGGGTTGAGTTTTAAAGAAAGCAAGAACTATCTTTAAAGTACTTCACTGGTCATTCTTGAAAGAGAAGGCTTTCTTCTTAACAGAGAAGAAATAAAGTGTCATGGTTTAAAGTTTTCCAAGGGTTATTTAGCTTATTTTTTTCAAAATTTAAAAAGGAAGGAAAAGAATTGTCAGTTTTCATACAGCAAATCTTCCCAAGCTCACAGAATTTCCACAGTCTTCTAGTAAAACAGCTATACTAATTCATCAAATGATACAACCTTAGAATACTTCTGTTTATATCAGGATATAACACACACACAACACTGATTTCTGGAAATTACTTTGCTAGAGATACAAACCCTTAAAACAAAAGCTCTGCCAAGCCCCCGAGGTTTTTGTCTCCCACACCTGTCTCCTTACCAGTGACCTCAGTTCACACACACGCTGGCTCTTTTCTTCCTTTTCTGTCCAGGCCAGCTATTCCCCACATCCTCCTCCTGCAGAGTGGTTAGTGCTCCACATGGGAGGTAATTTTCTATGAGGGGTTTTCAGTGAGATGGGAAACACCTGAGAGGGAGGGCAACACTGCGGTAAGTGGCAGAACAAAAGGTTCTTGTTTCACCATGGGATTTTGAACCCCAAAACAGTATTCAAACAAGGCAGGTCCCAGTATCTTGCACCATCTTAGGAAAACAGGTGGATCCCAGCCTCTCCAAGGTGAGGACTTTACCTTCTCTCTCCAAAAGGACAGGAGGGAAAGAGCAAGGAAAACTTGAGCCCATGGACAACCCTGGGTGCAGCTCACTCGCCCACCTGTTTCCCATAGATCCCTTAACACTCAGCAGCTACTCCCTTCCACCTGTGATAAATCTGTCGGGGAAAACAAATTGCTATTCAAAAATGGAGTTAAATGACCTTGATGTGTTCAGGAGAAAATGCAAAGCTTAATCCCTAAACAATAAAAAGCATACATAAAGAAAACTGCTCTCTGCTTTGGGGAAAATGAACAGCCAGCCCCTCCTGACCTCAACTGCGTAACACTGTAGTTGGTGCTTGTGTCTTCTGCATATTGGCTTTTGAAGAACTATTGAGTTGATTTTGGAAAGTTCATGACAGAAAAAAAATCAGTTCACTTGTGTGTGTGTGTCTGAAAAAATGTGCTTTGCATTGAAACAGGCATTATAGGTAACACACTTTGAAGTGCTCAGATGTCTGTATTTGGTTCTAACATAAAAATCATATACTTATCAAGTTATATTTATTTTTCTTAAATTCTTTTCTGATATATTTACAAAAGATGGTATGGTTAAGTCAACAACAAAATTAAGGAGAAATAGTGATAAAACACAATCTATCACATAAAGTCTAGATTTTAAATTTTCATTAAAAACAACTGTCAAATCAATACTTATTATAACCTTATGATCTCAAGGGTAATTTTATTTTTTAATACTGAACTTATTCAACCTTCTAAGGCAGCTTGCTATTCAGGCCTGAAATTTTAGAAAGCTGTTGTATCCTCATTTCCTGAGGCTAAAAGGAATGGTAGCAACTCCACTGTATTTCACCTGTCACTCTGAATATATCAGTCAATTGTACACATATTTTTATCTTCCTTGTGAAAAAAAAAGTGAAAATGGAAGTTTTGATTCCTATTTGTTTAATCCTCTGATCTTCTTTCTGCTCTTAACATATATGTAAAATATTCTTAATTTTTTCTGTTCTTAAACTAGGCAAGGTAAGCAGATTTGGAGTTTAGAAGCAGATGGGATTTAGTACTTCAAAACTATTACTATAATCTCTTCCTTTGAGAAACGAGCATATAGAAGAAAAATGGCTTTTAGGCTAATTTGAAGTGAAATTGATAATGTTTAAAGACTTTAGGAAAAACAAACGGATAAAAGGTTTAGCGAGGAAATACCTAATCATCAGAGACTTTGCAAATTAATCTGTAAATGAATCCTTGCATGCACACTTCTTTCCTTACAGAAATGTGATATCCCTGCTGCCACTCATTCACCAGAACTCAAATGCACCTTACCATCCATTTCCCCAGCATACTTAACCCTTTCAGCAACTGCATCTTACATTCACAGGCTAGATAATAACCTTTTAAGCAAAACAAAACCCACAGGCTTTCTACTTTGAACTCCTCTGTGGTGCCCAGAGAAAGGCTGCACATTTGGAATCAGGGCTTGGGAATATAGCAAAGAAGAACTTAGAGTCAGTAAATACAGAAGTCTTCTCAAGTAAGAGGTTTTCCTTACATGGGTGTCTTGGAATACTTCGATAGTGACAAATGTGTTAACTCCTATAAAAAGATAAAATCTTCCCTCTTTGGTAATTAATTCCTGCTAAATCCTAGCTCCCCACAGAAACCAATTTAAATAGAGATACCATATTGAATACAGCTAATTAAATTACTCATTATCTAAAAGCATAACAATTACTTTCACAAATGGCACATATGAATCTTTGGACAAATGATACCTGCTGTGTTAGTCCCAGTTGGCCAGTAACAGTCAGCATTTCCACTGTAACAGTACGGAAATAGCAAGGCAACCACAGTTTCTTTAATAACTTTAGTGATTTTTCTGCAGCTTACCTGTGGGGTGGGACTAAGTCCCTCTGATATCCATACCCTGAAATCTGCAACTATGGGAGTGCTTGCACTCTAATACACTCCCATTCCCCTCTGCATCTACTGCTTCCTCCCCGTAGGCATCACGGTGTAACAGACACAGGGTTCCCATCTCCCAGTCATCTACAGCCCTGTCTGACTAGCGAGTGCAGCAGCTCTCAGCTCAGCTACAGGCACTTGTTTCCCTTATTTTGCCCACGCAGCGAGGAGTGATAGAGCCAGCATATTACTGAAGATTGGAAAAGTGGAAATGCAGCCATTGCTTATAAGGTATGGCAGGATCCTCATCTAAATTGCGTAGCCTTTCAAGACTTTCGGCCACATTTACAAATGGAATACTCTTGGTTATCTCTGCAGGAACTTGGAGTGAGATAATAATTTGGAGTGAGACTACATTTAGAGAACAGTTCTCACTTTGTGATTCGGTGATGTGAGCAAGGAAAAGAAATACACATTATTTTTTTCTGATCCTACTGTTTTCCTTAAATTGGTTTTATAATGGCTTAAATTAATATAATAACAGTACCTTAAAAACCCTCACTATAATGTTAGCCTTCAAGTATTTATAGTTCCTCCTTTTATATCACAGGAAAAGTATGCAGTCTTATACTCTGGAGAACAGAGATCACAGTGGCAGGAATTCGATAGTCACTTGTGATAATGCACTCGCCCCAAAAATTAATACAACCTTTAATAAGGCAAAAACATCCAGCATGTGAAACCTTTTTAACCGTTTTAGGAGAATTATGCAAATAACAGATAATGAGTTGGCAACTTTTTTTTTTTTTTTTCTGATCTGCTTCCAGGCAAAGCCAAAATTAATATGTAATCCTTAGGAGAAATCTATGCTGAAATGATTGCTTGAAACCCTAGACAGCTCTTTGCAGGACTCACTGAGCTTAATAAGATGCAACAGGTGTTACAGTAACTCTGCTTGTTCTTTCCCCTTGAGGTAGGCAAACATGTACCATAAAGGCACTGAGAAGCTCTTGCATGCATTTTTGCATACGTATTAAAGAAGACTTTAGTGTACATAAATAGGTTAAAAATAACAACGGTAATTTACTTACCCCATTGCCTTCCATCTACCTTATGTTTAACCATAATTGCCTCTGTGATGCCCCTTTTGGGTAAAATTGACTCACCAGCATTAAAATAACAAATAGATTGGTGTAAGCTGTAACATAACTATTCTAAAAATTAGCAAGCAGTTAACATGTCTAAAGAACAACAGGATATTGAATTTTTGATTATTTATTACATAAAGAAACTAAAAGAGCAAGTCAAGGCAACCTGATACCCTGTAATAACAGAATGTGATTTTACACTAGAAATGTGAGGGAGAAAAAAAATTACTGAAATAAATAAATATATCAATTCTCAGGCTTTTGTCAGTTGTCTGAGTAGGAGTGGAGCACTCATGTGATTACACTTAACAACACACTGAAATGCTCTAGCTTTATAGCTGTTTTTTCCCCAGAACACTTCTAAAATAACAAAAAACAGTACATGAATTCTTGAGAAAATCAGTTTGCTATGCTGTCTGAAGAATTTTCTGAGTTCACAGGTCTTTGCTACAAAAGAGCTTATTTCTAGACAATATAGCAAATGAACCATTTAGCTTAAGCTCTGACTCCTACTCAGACAGACATGACACAGTAGTAATACATTGGCTTCCACAGTTTCTAGCTTCATATCACTTTAACTACTAGAAATTTTATTACTATCTGCCTGCACTACTGTATGCAATTTGACTCCAAGCCTGGTATGATTTTGAATATAGTGATTTCATTTTTAGTCCTACCTTTAAAGGAAAACTTTGCTGCTGAACATCATAGGCATCAAAATGCTAAAAATAAGTAAATTAACAAATTAATAAATAAATAAATTGTCCCTTCGTTTGCCTGTATAGTTGCACTACATCCCCCAATATCTGTACCTTATCTCTGATACCAGTGCAAATACATGATTGTGCATACATGGTAGTTGTTTTCTGTCACCATTTCTGGGTACTGAAGGAAATCAGAGATGCAACTGCAAGCTTCTGGAAGTTTATCTTCATATTCTTCAGAGAAAAGGTAACATGTAGAGCCTTAGCTAGTACGGATTTTCAAATGTATTTAAGTGAATAACATTACAATCATTCTCACAAACCTTTACTTTTAGGTAAAGCCTCTAGGACCATTATCACTAGCTTTTTGTTTAGTAAATCACGATTACTCTTCAAAAATTAAGTATGTTCAATGAAGTATTGTTATTATAAAACCAAATTTATGTCTGCATCCTAAGATACAGCTTTTAAATTACAGAGCACAGACCTAAACTAATATAAAAATAATGCTTAATCTTCCCAGAATACAGTTCCCTTGCATTCATTTGCAGCATATACATTATCTGTAATGGCGTAAAAACGCCAGAGCGTTTTTATTAGATGAAATTAGGAAATTTAAAAGTATTTACTTTAATATCCAAGAGCCTGAGCAGCTGTGAATCACAGTTCTCCAAACTATAGCCAGCAATGCGCTAATCATTTATATGTTAACCTCAGTTTGACTTGCTATACTGACAGCTATGTGGAAATAAATGATTTATGAGGTAAAGAAAGTTTAATCCATTAGAAGACAAAGAAAAATAAGACAAGCACACTGCACTGTGGGCTAAAACATAAAAAGCCCACTAGATTTTACTGCCTTCGTCCGAATTGAACCTTTCTGACTACAAACGGTCCACCCACACAATGATACAGACTTGTGTCAACCTGAATCTTATTGCAAATTCGGAGAGAACACGGTATGTCCTATGCTGGCTTCTGCATTGGGGCGAATTTCTCCCAGAAAGTAAATCACTTTTTTTTTTTTTTAAACAAATTGCCAGTTTGTTTCAGGCTATTACCTAATAATTTCTACAGCTGTCAGAATGATTACGGAGCAGACAGATTTTATCAGGAAGTTAGCCTAAATGATTTCTTGAGGTCCCTTCCAATGGTGTTTTTCTAAAATTCCACAGTCTTGAAAGATACTGAAATTTTCACATTGTAAATGGAATCTGGAATATTGCTTCACTGCTTTGAATTGCAAAGTGAATTTAGAATGCCAGAGCATCAAAGTTGACCATTGAGCTCTATGACACACAGCAACGGAAACGTTCCATCCAACTCCCCTGAGTGCAGGCTGGAATTATTGAAAATCCTGGCATTGTTTCCTTCTCAGACAACAAGCCTGTTAGTATTAGGAAACCACAAAAGCTCAAAGAACTGCACTGTAATGTGATTTGTAGTGTATTTCGCACACTGCATGGTGAGTAAAGAAAACAGGACATAATTAAAAGGATGTTCTAGTATGTAAGTCTTGAAGCACAGATGCAGAAGAGATGAACTGAATTCTCAGCTTGGAGTCCTGCAATAACCTTGTGCAGATCATTTAAGTTAGATTTAAAATGTTAACTTCAGCACTTTAGAGTAATGCTATGTTTCTGTGTCAATGTTTTCCAGCTCCATGTCAAGGCAAGGTTCATACCACCCATTTATGTCTTGATTTTTCATGCACCTATAGCCACTGCTCATTCATTCAGAACACCACCATCCAGAAGTATTCAAATACCAAAACAAAACAGCCATCTTAAACAAAAAAAAAAATTAAATTATTCTTATTGCCATGCTATACTAATATATCTGTAGCATTTCCAATATCTGATTTCATACCTGAATATTTCTGCATACTTCCACTAAAAGAATTTTATAGTGCTATCTGCTGATCTCAGGACTATTCTTCTCTCTGTAATGTAAACATAAGATGCATCGTCTCATTCTCCATTGAAAGCAGCAAAAATGCAACCAGGATAAACTTTTGCTAATAATACTGCAATACTCAGATACTAATATATTTTTGAGTGAAGCTAGAATGAGAAAACTGGGATAAAGTCATTTAAAACTGTTGTTTTATATGTGATATGGTGGCCACCCCCTTCCTCCACAGGGATTCCTTAGTATTAGACATGGGAGAAGAGAGGAATATTTTACAAAAAGCATTAACAGCAAAAATCTAAGAAAAAAGAGAGAAAATGCTGATGAAAAAAGGGAGTAGGGCTTCCAAATAATCTATATGCCTCCAGGATGTAACAGTCATCTCCATTTCCTAAACTCCATAATGCCATCTTAAAACTGCAGTGGTTGTGAAGAGATCAATAGACCTCTGCTGGGATCTATTTCTCTGGCCCCAATATGTAAAATAGTCCATCCCAATTGACATGTTTTAGATATTTTAAATCACAATTATGCTTTTCTGTTATTGCTAATTCATAGATTTAATATTTTTTTAATATGTAATTCATATAAATGTATTTTTGTGTCTCTTACAAGACACAAAATATTTCTTCCCAAAAGGGAAACTGCATGGTCTCATTCATTTTAGAGAGAAGATCATTATGAATAATATGATGGGAACTTTCAGAACATACTGCATCAATCAAGTTCTGCATGAGTAATTAGGGTGCTTTATAAAGTCATTAATTTTGTTTGTAGAACATGTCTCTCATTCCCAAAATACAGCATTTCTTCCCCAAAGGACATTAGCCCTCAGCCAAAGTTCTCTGCAAATTACTATGACTCTGCTGTGAACATCTGAGTAAAGAAAAAATTGTTTTGTGGACTAGGATTTGCATGCTGAGGGCACAGAGGACATGGTCTTCAAATCTGGTTATCTTCCTGTGGTGTCATTTGAAAGACTTAAAAAAATGTGCACAACCTGTTAGGTGTAGGGAGGCTTATACCAGTAAGCATTGTAATTCTCCCCCTACCAGTGGAAGGCCAATTCACTTTGTGCTTATCTCAGCTCAGTGAGAATCTGTCCATTTCTTACATTTATATTACTACATTTTAAGTTGGTTTTTCATTTGTAATGCAAGAATCATAACAGAAAGAAAATCGTAATTTCTCTACAGAAGTCAAGAGGCTGAGACTAGCTTTACTATTAGAAAAATAACAATAATTTTAAATAAGATTAACTTTTTCAGGGCAAAAGTGGGAAAAGCAATGCACAGAATTAGTCTGTCAGAGGTCACAGTAAGAGCAGTTCACAGAAGCAATGGTCACTGACGCAACACATAATTAGTATTGAAGATAAAAAGGTGAACTTTAAAGAAATGCCGGAATTTGCAAAGATAAGACATCTAAAGAAATTAACAGACGCAGAACAGCAATGGAGACAGGAGGGCTCCAATGGAAATATAAGGAACTAATTACTCGAACTGCCAACAGGCCATCCATGAAGCGATATCAGAAATGTGAGATTGTTGTCAGTAACGATATGACCCTAAGGTAGTTATTAAGCAAGACAGACATAACAAAGCCCCCAGTTCTCTGAGGCAAAGCTCCTTTTGCTTTCTGTTTGTGGATCTGTCCTCCCACCCAAGGAGCGCGGTCAGGCTGACTAATAGGCGCTCAGGATACTTGTGAAATTAAATTCCTTTTTAATGAGGAGTCATATGAAGTCTTTGTCAATTACAAGAATTTCAGTTAAACCAGCTCTGGAGTAACCATTTCTCAGGAGTGTCCAGCTGTACATAGCAAGACACTTTCAGCTTATTTTTCTTAAAAAACAGATCTTAATTTGAAAGCAAAACAAGACAGACAGACTTAGCCAGACCTACTAGCAAGAAATTCAGTTCAAATGCAACATTTTTCCTTTGCAAGAAAAGGAAATAATATACAGGATTATTCTTTCAAGGTTTTTTATCCCAAAGTCATACATAATGTATACATAAATGTACACATTTAACTAGCAGTATTACTACGAAAGTGAGTATTTTGAACATATTTCAGTTGTTCTCCTTCTACTGTCTGTGTTTCACAGTAGTCCACCTCTCCTTAAGACTGCCAAAATACTCATGTGACAGTAAAGAAAAACATCTGTTTCTCGATTTCTTCAACCCCTCTATGGATCACAGAGAATTTAAGGAAAATAAGACTACCACACAGATGTATAACGAATATATTTTTATGGAACATCTTGTCCTAAGAAATGCTAGTGACATGAAGCCTGTTTCTGATCATCTTCAAGTCTCCTACCTTTTTGTTCATAGGGCAATTGACCAGTCACATTTTCCTTTCTTAGGTATGTTCAAGTTATACAACTACTAGTGCAATGATCTGAAAGCCAATTAAGAGGTTCTCCTGAATGCAGCCAAGCTCCATAGTGCATAATATTATTCAACTGCTCTGACGTGGAAAGATAGAATCTATAGACACAGTAAATACTACAGCATTTAGGTGCCTCTAGCTTTTGTTCTATTGCTCTGAGCGTCATTAATAATCTCACATCAAAACAGGCTATGTATGTGTAGAAGTATACAAAGTATACTTTGTATACAAAGAAGTATACAAAATCTGATAAATATTCAGTTTTCAGGTCTTCCACAACAGCTGTTTTCTAAAATGATACAATGGTGAAAATGCACTTTTACTTCTGTAAATCAGACTTCACATTGTAGAGCTGTACATCAGCATGCACAGATTTAGCACTTGTAAAATATGCAGGAATATTTGTACCACTGTACTGACCAGCTTTCAGAGACCCTGCCAGCATGGAAACTGTTAATGAAATAGTTCCCCTAGAAAACAAACATAAAAGCTGTACCAAGAGAGACTCAAGTGATACTTATAGTCTGTAGGCCTCGCTTTTTCCCTAACATAATACAGAGCTGAGAAATTTTTTCCCAGATAAGGTTAGTCTTGATCTAATGCAACAAACTAAATGGGGCTCTTTTATTCTTTAATCTTAGTACAAGGTAAGATACAGAAAAGCATTATTCCTCTCTGTGAATTCTGACTCCTTCAGCATGACACATCCTTTTACATCTATAGTGTTAAAAAACAGAGGACTTAAAAACTATTTTCTCTGCATTATATTCAAAAGGTGTCATTACAAGAAGGGGAACAAGCTGCTTCCCATCTTTCTTTCCCCATTTTTTCATTTTAAAAGTTCTGGACCATATTATCTCCCTCTTTTCACCACTCTGCAACCTATGTGCTATTCTAGTCTTCCCAGGCAACAGACTTCTTAGGTGCTCAGCTTATCCAGATTCTTGGCATTTGCTTGCTGTTGTGCATCTTCCTGGAACACATGTTCTTGGAGAGTGAACAGCAGGGACCTAGGGAAGGGGAACATGCTTATGGGTTGTTGACAGAGCATCATCAAGAGTAAAGCAAGGAATGGAACAAAAGGGTAATCTCTCCCAAGACCCTAAATGCATGCAGGAGGCAGAAGTGCTTGTTTTCATGTGGTGGGGGGGGAGATTTTCCTGGTGGGAAATTGGTTCCTAAACAGCTCTCCACTTTTCTTCTTAACTGTTCTTATCATTTTTTTCCCTCTGAAGCTGTGCAGGTGCTCTCACAGTTTTAATCAAGGTTCTCTGCTTGTTCTGTCTACCAGGAGTTTCGTGTCAAGCAGCAGTCAAACTAACCTCCTAACCTCTTTTTCCTCCAATCAGCTTCTTGCAAACTTCAAGCAAAGCTCCTCTTAAGCGTTCCCACCCATAATTTTCTCCTAAACTACTTCTGATTTCTCAAAAGCAGATTTCTCTTAAAGTCTGTGTGAACAACAGTCTCCTTTCAGAGAAAGGCAATTTCCTCAGGTCAAAAAAAGCTAGCAAAGGTAGCAGTCAAAAATATCAGCTAATATGCAACAAAGGTCAAAAAGATCATAGAGAGCATAAATACTTAGAGAACTGTCATTTCCCAAATGTGGATCAAAAGTCAGCACAAGGTGAATGGATGAAATGGGAGCGACACTGACATTCAAACACACTCATCCCTGTCTTACTCTGTAGCAAGAGGTAAAGCATGTCCACGAACCTATTCACAAATCAGGCAGTATGCAACTTATTGGACAGGAGTGGCATCCTGAGGGCTCCAACCACTCTGAGAGGGCTGTGCATAATGCCACCATAAAATCACTTCTTACTTTCCCAGTAGATTCTTCAGGCAGGGTCCAGGATCTTGCAGCAAGATGACCAAATGCAAGTTCTACCTCAAATGTGTATGTACAAAGGAGACAGAAAAATCACACACACGCACTGCCTTTTTTTCAGAAAAGAGTTGTATGACTGACCAGTAGATGCTGCATCTCATACAAAACAATCAAACATTTAAAAATTGCAAGCAACTCTTATGTTCCTTAAAAAATAAAAATAATTTTAAAAAGTGTTTTCATCAAGTCCATTGGAGAAAAAAAAAGGTATTGTGTGAGCCCACCTGGCGAAGTCTGGCAGGATGTCCATGTCCATAAAATCACTCTGTCCACCAAAGCTGCATGACAATGACATGGCAGCCACAGGGCCATGTCCTGGATGACAAATGTGACAGTATCATTGCTCTCCTCCTCCAAAGCCACAAAGCTGCAGAAAGCAAAGACATCCCACAACGATATTCAAAGGAAAAAGATGTGAAGGATGATCTCAGACTTGATCAACACTTTGCCCACAGTGGACATCCCATGCCACTAACTGGGCTCTCCAGTGTGATAGCCACTCTCTTGGGAATAGAATCATGGAAAAGTCTTGGGTCATCTGGCAATCATCTGGTCAAACTTTTCTTTGAAGATGATGGCTTTTTTATCCAGGGTCCTGTGAAACTCAGTCTTTAAATATTTCCTTTGAGTGACATTTCACCACTTCTCTGTGCAACTTAGATCTAGTTGTTCTCATGAAGATTTTTTTTCCTAATATCCAGGCCGAATTGAATCAACTTATGCCCATTGTGTTTTACCACCTTGTGAAGGAAGCAGCTCCATCTTCTCTATAACCCCACCATTGCAAGCCTGTGATTAGATCCTCCCCAAGGATCCTCCTGTTCCATAGACAGAACACACATAGTTCCTTCACCTTTCATCATATATCAAACTCTCCAAACCTTTGATCACCTCCGTAGTACTGCTGGATCCCCTCCGCAGTAGAACTCCAGCTTCAAGGAGCGCTCGAGCACAGAACCCTACCCCTCAATATGCTGACATACTGACTCCACATAGCTTAGGTTGTGGCCATGCACTCCTGAGACTTATGTGAAAGCAAGGCACAAAATCATGGCATGAGACCTAGGCAGTGCTGGTCATGCCAAATATCATCAAAAACCATGTAGTTCTGTCACAGAGCTTCTCCAGGCCCAGCCCATCTGGCTGAGCACAGACAAGGCTGCTGCAGCAGGAAGGACTCCCGAACAGGCAACCTGACTGGTTTTCCTCAGCAAAAGGAAGATCCAGCATATTCATTCAAGGCATCCTTCCAGCATAGTTACGCAATATTAGGATCTAAAGATCATAAGCTGAAAATAATAAAATATTAGGAAACAAAGCATTTGTCAAATTGGACAAATTGGTGGGTTTTAGGTTACTTTAAAAGAATATCAGTCTGACAGTTAAAATTACATATGTGGATATATGAAATCACTAGAAAAAGTATCTTGACATTCCCAGTCTGGCTTATTCTTTATTTCGTTTATGGAAGACGCTTTTCTTTTTGGTCTCCATGGCAATTCAGGTTTGCTATTTTTTTCCAACCTGAAGTATGCTAATACAAAAAAAAAAAAAAAGACCTTTGAAAATAGTCAATCAGGAGCAGTGAAAGTAGAAACGATTTAGCCCTAAAATTCAGCACAGCACAGTGGCTAGAATATTAAACTGGGAGACGAGTACAACCTGGAATTTCCAGTAATCCTTTAGACAATTAGATTTATAGAAACTTCTTATCATCCAGTCACCTGGAGAAAAGAAATTACTTCACAGAGCCTGCTAAAAGTATGCCCAATTCTGTCCTTGCAATGTACAGTCCTCTCAATTTCCGCATGTCCTGCAGAAGTTGGAAGGTCTCCTGATGAGCTTTTTCCTTCCTCTGCGCTGGAGTCCCTCAAATCAAAATAGTTTCTTCTTTCCTGTCCCTCATTGTTCCACTCTTGCAGGGTTAGGAGATCATTTTGCTTACCCAGGCATCTCCTTAATTAAATATGTCCTTTCAGCTTTACAGCATCTTCACAAGGACTAGACAGGGTGGGGTTTGATCAGATATGGCTGACTTGAAAGAAGCATTTCTCCTTCAGAACAACATTACAGAAAGCAAAAGGAATGTATTTTTAAGCAATTGCAATTTGTGTGTGATTATTAAAACCCCAGGAACTTGGGACAGATTTATTTTGCTGACGTATAAAGAAAAACCTACTATAAGCCATTAAGCTTGAGAGGAGGAGCTCATGGCTTGCACTTGAAGATTTAGATTTAAATAAACATAAAGCCTGGAACTTTAATTCTATTAAAAAGATCATTGAAATTCGGTTTTAAGTATTTGCTTTATCCTTATCCTTGATATTTATGTCTAAATTTATATTCCACACTACAGGGAAAAAAAAAAAAAAAAACACTTTGTCCTATAAATAATTAACATATTTCCTTTAAAAATGTTTAACATTAAATGGAAGGTAGATACTATTGGTTCACTGGTTTAAATTCTTCCAAATTTAAATGACTGGTTTAAAAGACTCTGTCTCAACCGCAGGAACTGGTCAAACAGGACTTCAATATCTACTGCAAGATACTAATTTTTTAATAAGCATCCTGGAACTTCTCTGATTACTTGGTCAAATTCACAATACTAACATGTTCCTCTATTTAAAAGTTTCTTTTCGTTGGGTTTTAATGTGGAACCATACAACACCCAGGGCCTCCTCAGAAGACTCCTGACTTTCCAGGAAAGATGCTTTAGAATTTTGAGCTTTTAAATAAAACCCAAATCAAAGCAAAACTCAGACAACTTTGGTTGTGGTTGCAAATACTTTGCAAAGCTGCATTATCTAATTAAGAAATTCACTGAAAAAGAGAGTATATGCCGTAATATCTACTGGTGCAACAAACAGTATATCACATTTTATCTCATGTAGAGATTCACCTCTACAACACTGTATTTTAAACTAAAAGTGGTTTGAAAGTGTCAAAGCTTTACTGAACAACCTAATTGTGTACCTTTAGTGCCATTATAAAGCTATGCTAGCTTTATAATTGTAAAAAAAACCTGCCTTGATAAAGAAATACCCTGTATTGAAAATGCCTATCTGCCATGTAATTAATCCCTGCAGAATTTAATGCCTAAACTATATTTGATATTTGGCACAGATCTTGGTATTAGTTATGAGAATGGCAGTCACATGTCTGCCAGCCTCGCTAGCAAAGCAAGATGCTGTTATAGAAATGCCAGATATTATTAAGCAAATGCATGAGGAAAAAAAAAAGTAAAAAATATTCCATGAATTGTTAGGAATAATCTTCAATGCCATAAAAAAAAAGAGAGAGGCAGTAGACAAATTACTGGCAGAGAAGCAAGAAGCAGATGGCTGTCATTTAGGCCAAAGATAATTCTTCATTTATTGGCTTTCACAAAGAGTATAAATCTATAAAGCTAAAAATGCTACAGAGTTCAGTATGAATGACATGCAAAATTGGTATCCTTGGTGATGATTTGCATATATAGCTTTGATTTTAAATAGAAGTATGCCTCAAAAAGGTGGCAGAGGGTAAACTCTGTAGGATTACTGCTACTGTAGAAAGAATTCTTCGATAACCAATATAAAAACACAGAAATAAGTATGGCCATAGAGTAAGCAGAGAGCAGCATTTGAACAAGACCTTAACATTTTATATCTGCAATTACTTTACATAGAGGTGTAGGTATTTTCTTTTAACCAACTGCAAGCCAGTGCTCTATACTGCCTCTGTCGCAATAGCAAATCACACAGTTGCTGGCCTGGTGAACATTAAAATAAGACGGCAGCTCTATCCAGTAGGGAGAACGCGCACCCAACATCCCCATGGAGCTGGCCCTCGGATACACAGCCAAAGAGCAAAGTAAGCACACGAGAGATCCCCATTCTGAAATTTGAATTTGATGGACGGAATTCTTGAAACTATAAAACATGGTGCGTACCCAGAAGCTACCAAGGATGTTTGAAGACTCAAACGCTTCAGAGTGCAGCATTAACAGCTTGCAAAACTGCATTCCAATTGCACTAGTAACGCTGGGCCCAAAACAGCCCTGGTTCTAATGTGCTTCTAATTTACACTGCAAATTGCTTTTTTCCTGAAAAACAGTTCTAGAATATGGAAGATGGATAATCCTTTTTTAAATCTCCAATTTAGGGTAGAAAAAAAATCCTTCAGGAAACAGAATCTAAAGACAAGCATTCTGACCACTTACAGTGATTCTACTACATGTGAAAAAAATATCATAAGGTTGCTTAATAAAGTACAGGCCAAAACCACTACAAAGATTTCCAGTATTAACATTAGACACATTCTCTTAACTTGAATACCTGACAGACTTTTCTAAACATTCCAGATGTGTATATGTCTGCAGAGAAGAAAAGAGGAGAAATACAATAAATGCCCTTTTTTTGATCCTGCAGAAATCACAATAAAATTGAACATTAAAAAACAGGGCATGTTTCTGGATTATTTCAAAATGTAATTAACCAAGTTTGAATCTCATGGGGATCTATTTTCAAACTCCTTTGAAAACATCAGCCACAGACTTTAACAGATACTGCTAAGACAACGCCAACAGCTAATGAAAACAGTATTTTTGTTCTGCTCATAAAACTTACTAATCTCATAAATTAAAATAGAGAAATAAATTATTATTTATTGCTTTAGAGACACTGTTGTCATTACTAAGTGTAAACTTACACTACATTTAAAATAATGCCTATCATGTAAAGTTGCTACTAGTTTCCTGAAAGTGCAAAGTTTATAATTTCTCTCTAGTTTAAGAGAAGATACTAAGGGAGTATCCCTACTAGGAAGTATTCCTAAGGAAGCAGCAGAGAAACTACGTACAGTAGTATGTATAACACATACAGAGATGCCATCAAACAGATAGAGTAATGCTCATGATTTTTTTCCATGAAAATGAACCCTTGTAGGTGAATATCAAACCTACAACTCCAGAAATTAAATCATATTAGTTCCTCTCATATGTCTTCTTTTAAAGACTATATATTATTGGAAGACTCAAGACATTTCTTAGATTACTTTTTGTTAAACTCTCTGGATTCTTGATAGCAATTGCTAGGATTTCAGATGGCTTCGATTAATGAACAGTTACTATGAATCATGAAGCCAAATCTGGGACTGCATTCTCATGACAAGTCCCTTACAATCAGAGATTACAAGCGCTATGGGGGAGAAGAGGGGAGCAGAGAGCCAATCTAGTGTGAGCACAGATAACTGTACAAACCCATATAAGCAAATAAGACCTTTTTAATCTCAAAATTCATAATGCAACTCAATACCATCCAGTCTCCTGACACTAATATATCCTTTGCCTTTAGACTTTATTCATTATATAGAAAGTCTATCTATGTAAACTTTATCCATTCAAAAACATGTTGCTTCTGTTCAAAGAGACTTTGATAAAGGAACATTTATTCAATAATTTTGAATTACCAGACAAGATAAAGCATTTGATGCTATCAAAGAGAAAGTGTTTGAGACAGTGCTGGGTGCTTTCTGAAAAAACATATATTAACAATTAGCTATTCTGTTATCTTTGATGTTTCGACTGTTTCTACTTTCTAAGGGGCACTGAGAAAAATATCTCTAGGAAGAACAAGAGATTAGGCAAGTGTGGTCGTAACATCTCTGTTCTATCTGGACAGATGCGTTGAGCGACACATGCAGCTTTCCAGCATTACAGATACTGCATTTTCTCGTATCCATTGAGGATAACATAGCTGCAAATCTAACTCTTTGCGAGCTCTAATAGCTATATACAACAGTCCTAATTTATTAAACTATATGATTTATCCCATAAAAAAAAAAAAGATAAACAAATATCCTGTGCTCACCTTGTGGAGTTCAGCTAGCTTTGGGGAAAACCCATATATAGCAGAAGGAAAAAAAAAAGTCCATCATACAAATAACAAATGAGTTGAACCAGAATTGGCTGATTCAGAGGCAGCTCCTAAGCCACTGTACTAGTTTCTGAGCAAGAACAGTCAGTGCATATTTGCAGTCTATTTTTTTTCCCCTATTATGGAATGTGGGTGTATTCTTAAGACATTTGCATTCCCACTGTGGACTATTCATTAGTTAGTAATTTTGTGAAAAGAACACTGTTACAGTGAAGAGTTGATAGTAATCATCCTATTACAGATTTCTATATCTAGCATTACAACTCAAATGAGATACTACAAAGAAAAAACTTAATGAAAAGATCTATCTAGAACTTAATGTTTTGCAGTTGTCTAGAGGTTCATTAAAAAGACATGCAAGTAGAATTAATAAGAAAATGGCAATCTAGAAGTTACTGCATGTGTGTATGCTTGAAATCAATAGCCTATTCTCAAGGCAACATTAAAAGAATAAGCAGTCAATGTTTACATGTATCTCTTAAAAATTATAACACAGTTACTTGATGTGAAAGACACCCACAAAAAATAATGTGTTCCAGTTGGCTTCCATCCACATCTCTTGATTTTTCCCCAGAGGAAAAAAGAAGCAGCTGTTTGAGCAATGGAAGCATCTCCTTCAGCCCGAAGCCTCCTCCTGTGTCTGCTCTAGCAGAGCACCGCCAGTTGCTGCCAGCTGCAGCTGAAGGGGAAGACGGCAGCTGCTGAAGAGGCAGGTCCTGGTGCAGCAGTGTGATGTCAACTCATGCACCAGAGGAAAGAGTGGAGGGAGGGAAGTGTAGCCCGGGAAGAAAGCAGCAACACGCAGATTTGGCTTTCCCTGCATGTAAGGCTCAACCACCTTTACAGAATATAGAAATAACAGAAACATAATGGAAATGCTTACCAGGTTCGGTTATATGAATTTTTAGTCTAAAAAGAACTTCTAAAGCACGTGTCAGAGTTACCACTTCCCTGGATATATTTCACATTCCAGTTTCATGATTTTGTATTGTGCCAGACATCAATCTTTATGCCGATTGTGATCACTGTATGCTCACAGATGTTAAAGACTAACAGGTTTGTATACATATGGTACTATGACTATTGATGTTTAAGAATTTACCATGAAGCATGTTTTAATCAATTTATTTGGTAAAATTAGGTTTTAAAGTTTAAAATTGGACTGATTTGTCAATCTTCTATTTCCAGTAATTTACAGTAATCTAATTGTCTGAATTTTTATACGCACACACACAGTCGGCTGCAACAGCATTATAATAGAGACTTACTGGGTGAGATTACAGAATACATTGTCGAGTCTGTAGTAAATAACTGAAATGTACATCAAATTGTAAATAACTTGACTAATCACACTAAATGCATACAAATGCATCAGACTCTTTGGCTTATTATGATGAGATATGATACCAGACCTTACCTTACACAGAGTTTTAAAGGGTTTGAATAATTGTAACAACAATTGCTGTCTCTGGGACAACAATCATATCAATGAAATAGCAAGGCTCTCTCAGTGACCCTCCTCCCCATCAGTAAAAGTAAGTTAAAGCTACATGGACAAAATGGCTGTGGGACCTACTAATTTTATTATTTTGGATTATCTCATGCTATCTTACTGTATAATGGACTCTGAAGCCTCTTATCTGTAGAAGCTTTGTTCAAAACAGCAAGATAAAAATTAAGGAACCAAACTCCCAAATTAATACAAAACTTAACCCAGTGTTAAGAAGTTAGGGGACAAGGCGGCAAAGACAAGCACAGCCCAAGTACCCAGCTTGGCCCAAAATATTTTTCAATCAAAATCAAAATTACAATGGTGTGATTTTGGAAGAAAGCTGAGCGGGTACTGCTCTTCTAAACATGTAGAAGAGAGGAAGTTAAAGATGTTACTCCAATTTCTATTCCTAGCTTCTTTGCTTTTTTTGGAAGATCTCCCAGGACATTTCGGGATGGTCTCTTTACACTGCTTCAATTGGTCTATGGGGACTTCTAAAATCCGAACCATAAATGAAGACATGGGTACTTCATGTTCACATCTATCACCGTGCATCATTAATAAAGGAAAATTTGATGTGCTGATATTAGTCAGAAGCACACAATATACAGAGGCAAGAATAGCAATCTGGATGGGCAGAAAACAATTTATTCTCTCTAGACACTAAATAAATTAAAACACTGAACATTTTTCATTACTATTTCATACGATTAGCTAGTGGTCTAGCAAACCCTATAAAATGCTGTATTAACACAGAGAAAATTAAAATGATAAATAAGAGAAAGTCATATTTATTATTTATGACGGGCCATGAGAGAGTGTTTTAGTGATTGGTTTTAAAAAGAAGTATATGTTTTTTTTCTTAATGTTAAAACTTGACAATTTTTCCTATCCTGTGCTTGGCAAAGCGAGATGCAAAGCACTCTAGAGTTCGTGAGCAAGTTTCTCTATGTGCACTTCTGGGGTAGTTTTTTCATCCTCTGCCATCCTGGCCCTTTCACTCATTTCCCATGTATCCGTATCCACCTGTTGTCTCTTCTCTTACATATAGATTACAAGCTTTCTAAGGCAGGGAGAGTTCTTTTTGTACTAATTCTATTGGTACTATTTTTGTACTTTTTTTTCCCTTTTTGTTCTTTCTGTATGCTTGCAGGTGGGACAATAGATGCAAAACCCAAGAACAGCAGTCCTGAATATTACAATAAAAACCATAAAGTACCATTACCAGTCATCAGTTAAGCCCGGTCTTGTTGATGAATGCACTCTATTGATTCAGCTTATTGTAATAAGTGAGAGAACACAGTCAACCTGAAAAACTACAATCCCTCCTCAGTGTAATGCTCTGGGCTTTGATTTCAAACCTTGGTTGGGCTGCAGTGCTTTAATGAAGCAGAACAACGTGATACAGATTCTAGCACCTTTACTCCTACTGAAAATCCATTTATAGACTGAAGAGCCACACTGTATTCAATGTCACTCCTCATCAAGAACAGCATCTCTTGCAGGAGCTCCCTTAGCCAGAATTACAGACTAGAATCCAATATATTGGAGGAGCAGGGAAAAAGATGAAAGCCTTTAGAACCAGCCCAGGCTTTTCAATATGTCCTTAGAAAATACCTAACACAATGAGAGCCCCTGCATGCAAGCCAAGTGCTCTGCCACAAGAGGAATGAGGCATTCCTACTTCAAATAGCTGGGGACAATCTTTCTGTTCCCTAAAGGAGGAACAGGGCTTGAAAGGAAGTCACTCCGGCTGTAAACAAGCGTTTATCATATTCCACTTCCTTCTGAGTTGCATAACGACTTTTCTTTTTCTGGCTACCTGATTTATTGTGTCATGCAAAGCCCAGCTGCTAACTTCAAATGAATCCATGAAACACTTCAGCTCTTCTCCTGACTTATCTCTGTTCTCACTGTTGTCCACAGTTTCCATAAAGCAAATATTTGAAGAAAGCAGATTGTTCTACGGATCAAATAAAGATAATCACGGCGCTCAAGCCTCCATTTGGAAGAGAGATATTTGCTGCCCATATTTTGAGGGTGTGCCCTCGCAGCGAAGCAGGAACAAGCCACAGAAACAGCACCTCTCATCCCCTTCTCACTCAAATTGTATGATAGGAAGGAAGATACAGCTTGTGCCAGTGTATCTAACATCTGAACTTTAAACTCACACTGCCGTCAAGGCAGCTCTAGCCTCAGCATCTGTATTTTTGTCAGATAATAAGAAGAGATGTTGATATTTGATACAAAATAATCAGCTAACTTAGCAAACAGTTGAGTATACATTTTCAGAATAAGCAATCTGATGAGGCTGATAAATAAAACTTGCCAGGAGAACAGAATACTGGAAATAACACCTTTGTTATAGAAAAATAACATATCCCCCTAAAAGAACAAGACACCCTTAATTATCAAAATCATGACGTTTACATCCTTTATGCTATTGGAACTGTGCTTGCAAAAAGGTGACTTTCCCACAGCAGATATATGAGATGGGACAAAATGCTCTTGAATGTCCTATTCTTTATCAAATGAATCTTTTCACAGTAATACAGGTACTATCAAAGTTCACCATTAGAAGTAAATCCATTCAGGAAATTTTACATGGTGTTTTTTCTTTGAAAATTATTAATAGAAATTAAATATTAATATAAATTAACTCTGAACACTAAAGTTATGGCAGAAAAGGCTTGACTGATTTCTTCCCTCTTTTCAATTACTGTGATAACTAAAATATAGGAAAAGTATAACTGATGGTCTTCAAAAATAATTTAAAAAAACCCTCAGGACTGTTGAGATTGCAATGGCAGTAAAGTAACCATTTATTCCTTAAGTGTTTTAAAAAATAACCCTATCTCATTTCATATCTTTCATCTGTGCAGAATACTTATTTGTATATTTCACAATATTTCAAAACACTTTCATTTGTTCTAATCACAGGATAATTAAAATGATGGGATAACATGGCTTTGGTGTCAGACTGGTATTCCAGAGCTCAACACTTCATTATACCACTACAAAATCTGTATGGTTCATTGCTCAGACTGTAAGGAGCACAAATTTCACCTACGGAGGTCAGGGGGATTCCATGATGCAAGAAAACTGCCTCTATGCAGGAAACATGAGGGAAAACAATACACAGATACGTAGCAGAAGGAATTGTTGATGGTGAATATCTAGTCTTGTATCAGGCTTGACTGTCTATACGAAGTGAGACAACTATCACAGAACATCAGTTTGAAACATAAAATAATATATTCCTTTAGGCTGGAAGGGACTTTAGGAGGTCATCCAGACAAACATCCTGCTCTAAGCAGGGTCAGAGAAATAGCTGAACTTGTCAAAAATGCCTTTGTCTCAGAAGATGTACAAGTGTAAGTTTCCCTGTTAACTCACCCTTTAAAGTTCTTTAAAACGTGACATGCTTAACATTAAAGGCACAAGTAAAATTCAGTAGGATGCAGTCCTGTGCCACATGCTCTAGGTGACCCTGCGTGTGCAGGGGGGCTGGACTAGATGACGTCTAGAGGTCCCTTTCAACCTTAAGCATTCTCTGATTCTATGAAGGTCTTCCATGCAAAACTGTATTCTGCTCAGCCTTGGTAGTGTAGTAGGACACCTGTTTCTTTGGGCTCACAAAGTAATTTCTCATCAAGAAAAGTAGATACAAAAGTATGTTATTTGAACAGCTGAAGAACAGTGCAAAGAGTTTATGATGGGAAAACTGTGACCTACAGGAACCTGGTGTGTTGCAAGCTGTTTTCAAAACCTGTATAAATCTGGGGAGTAACTTGAAGCCCTTCGTGTCACATAACAAAGAAATAAGAGTTTTCTGCTTAATCAAGCAAAAAGACAAAGTCTCTTCCTAATATTTCAAATATAAAACAGAAATGTTTTCTTTTAGCTCTAGACATCTATTCATAGAGATAGCAAATGCTGCCAAAATATTCTTCTTCACATCTTTCATCTGGGAACCAAACTCAGAACAAACATCAAGCCAAAGAGAAGTAAATGGATTTGCAGTTTACAGTTTGTGGGGGGCAGCCTGTGCCTACCTTCAGATTTTCAACTGGAGCTCCCAAGAAGATAGCTTGGGCTGTATTCTGATGAAATGCCATTGCTGGGGGAGAGGGGAAAAGAACCCGAAAAATTCTTTGGTATGGAATCGATTGCAAATGTATGGAAGAGTATTTCTGATTTGAAAACAAGAAAAAAGAGCAAAGAAAAAGAAAAAAAAAAGTTCTCAGTTCACTGAGGGAAACAGTGCAAAATTAATGGCAACATCTCATAGAAGTCTAGATCTGCATCATGTTTGGTTTCAAAAATATATACCATATTTTAAGCCTAAAATACTATGGTGGTCATGTTATAATAAGCAAGTAGTCATATTATAATAAGTGAGTAATATATAGATTCATTCAAGTGTGGGAAAAAGAAGAGTGTGGGAAAAATCAAGGCAGGAGGGGCAATAAAACTTGTGCTGACCTTTGTTCAAAGTTCCCAAGAATAAACATAAACTGAATTAGAACTCACATTATGGCAACTTTTTGTGATTCCCTACATTTGATTTGTGAATTCTGCTGTATTGAGTAACAACAGTGTAAAAGTGTGAGAAAATAATCCCTCTAATACTTCTGTAACTTTAAAACAAAACCCACTTAATTGTAGGCTATTTTTTCTGCCCGTGTAAACGCCAAAGGATTTTTTATTTTTTTTCTCCTCCCCTTCTCCTTTTATGGTTGGGATTTTCAACAGAATATCAAAATAAATTAAACTGAGCTGAGAAGAAAAAGCTGTGCTCCTTTCTGGGAGTAAAAAAATGGGCCTCTATAATGCTGCTCTTCACAAGGCATAAATGTAGTCTTCTAAAGCTTTTACATAATGCATTAAAATTGTTAAATAATTACTTTTCCCAACTTGGCATTCAACATAGCACCACTTCTCAAGTATATATGCTGTTGCCTCACAAACCATTTATGAAGGATGCTGACACCCTACAAATACAACACAAACAGGGCTAGCATCGTTTCATCAACTTTAGCTTGGTTTGACAATTCAGACATACCCTGTGAAAATTCTCTTTAGAAATAAAGCTTTTCAGAAATCTCTTCCTGACTTATGAACTTCACTGCTTAGCAATATGACCACACCTCAGAAATCTATCGATCAACATGCTTTTTACATCATGACTTTCTTAATCATGTATTTGCCAAAGTACAATGTAAAAACAACATGAAGTGTTTTTATTAAGTGTCCACTGTTTCAACTTGGGTATTTCATAAACCTATATTGAGGTAGAGTTCTTTGGGGAGAGGTGGGGGGAGAGTGGGGGAGAGGAGAGAAAAAGCTCTTTAGTTAAAATGGAACATAAGCTCTTATAAATTGCAAAGAACTCTAACCCCCTCTTGTGACAAAGGATCAGAAAACAATTTCAAAGGAAGCAGCTTTAAACCTGCAGCATCATATTCAGGTAAGATTCCTTTAGAAAGATGAGACTAGACAAAAATAATTTTGATGGAATTATTGCTCATTTCATTACAGCAAATGTCACATGAAGAGAAGCTTTGTACTTCGATGACAATAAGCTAGCGCTAGCTCTCTGGGTGATTGCCTTGAAAAGTCACTGCACTTCCTCTAGTCATGATTCTCTCTAGCTTAATTTACCTAGCAAGGCATCCATCAGATAAAATTATACCACGTAAGAATAATAGTAGTGAATACTCAGTGCAAATTCTTTCATTCTCCATCACGTATGTGACATTTGTATGCATGCTACAGCTCAGGCACAAAATACGAAAGAAGCTCTACTAGCCTTCTGCAATTTAGTAATTTTTAGAAATCCACATGAATATGTAAAGCAACTTTAATACTTTTTTAAACTATTATTATTATTAAAAGTTTAATACAACTTGTTCCAGTGATGCAAAATGACTGTGAAAATCTCATGTGACCTGACATACCATGTATATCTGCAGCTAGCTAGCAAGTCTGTGAATAGCTTCACATATGTACTTTGGAAATCATATTTTAACAGTGAACAAAATGAAAGCTTTTACTATACTGATTTCTCAATTCTACAAAATCTGTGCTTATGTAATACTGAGTTTCCATATCTTTGTAACAGAAAATCACTAGCACCAACTCACACTCTCATTAATGGGAATTTTTCAGAGACTTGCATAGGGTGTTAGATAGGTTACATAGGGTTTTGACGACTGTCAAAACCATGCCAGGATTCTAGCTAGAGGGTTAATCAGTACTACAGAAGAAATTCCTTATCCTTGCCAAAAGGATACAGATTGTTTCTTCGTTCCTATAACAACATAATTCCTAATCCAGGATTTTATCCACAGACAGGTGAAATATATTGTGTGTACAATGCAGATTCATCCTGCATATCATTGCTTCCTACTCTCTTATGGAGTAAGCAGAGGTGATTTTATCACATCCATCACCATCATTTTTACAAATATAAGACATTTTTTCATGTTCATTATGAGATATCAAGTACTTCCATATAAGATATATGCTAAGAATTTTAATTAAGAAAGGAAAAGTCTAGTTCTATAGAAGATTAAAAGGCATGGGAAAATCTCTTTGATATAATTTGCTGCTCGTTGATTGATATAATTTGCTGCTCGTTTTTTGTTTCTCCCTCTGGGAATGGCTTTCACTCATTCTGGATTAAAAATGAAGAGATTCTGGTAGGACTGTGGCAGGCAGTGAGTGTTGGCTGTGTTAAAACAACAGCATCTATTTGCCATGAAAGACGTTTCTCAGAAACGGAGATTGAAAGAAGAGCAAATAGCACTTCCTGCTCTTACTATCCTCTCCAAGGCAGCGGCCTAAAGTTGTCTTTAGGTCAAAATGCACTCCGAAATTCTGTTGCTGTGAAACCTGCATTTCCTGCTCTTATACCTAAATCAGGCATGACACGGTACTATTGCTGGACCATCGCACCTGTTCACCAAGCTCTTATATCTCCTTACTCTTTGCATCCACACACCACTCCTTCGTGCCAGAGCACTGGCAATGGATGCTGGAGCTATAGTTCTGGATGGCCAAAGCTCTAGCGCTTGTTTCAAATTTAAAATAATCTACAGATCTCTCTAAATGAAGGAAAACCTTCTAAGATCAAGCTTTAGGCATAGGCATTGAATCTGTGAAAACAAAGATAATAAGCAATGAGACAGGATCCACAGACAAATGACAGCTTCTTGGTGCCCTTTGCAGCAATTCAGCTCACTGAAGCAATGCTGTGCGCACTGGAATTGGAGCTCACTTCTTGCCCATAGTTATGTTCATAGCCATGAGTTTAGCTCTACCTCAACAGTCCTCTGTTCCCATAGGTTTTGCTATGTGTTATTTATGGTGTAGCCTAGAACTTCCTACTTTGCAGCAGAGACTCAGCTGGACCTTAGAGACAGGAACTGGAACTCCATGTCCCTGCTCTGATTTGTTCCACCTTGAGTGAAAGCTAGAGGATAGGAACTAGCATAATGCATTAGGAAGACTTTCCTGAAGCAGTAAACAATGTACCGGAAGCAGAAGACAAGCTATAAATGGATCCAAATTTAGCACTAATGAGCAGGGTTCCAGAAAACTGTCAGTGCTGAAAACATGAAGCTCCCATTAACTGACTTCCCACTCAAAAAATGTGAAACAGAAAACCCACTTGCACCAGCAATGAGATGACATGGCTGACAGCAATTTATGCCACCAGAAAGCTAGGACACTATATATAGCAGTGGGAAATCTGTGTCTGTTCAAATGAACTTCATGATGAATTGGCACTTCATCTCATTGCAGCAGTGCTCTTTACTGAGTAGCTAATCATTTTTTTTGAAGTTGTGCTGCATCTTCTTAGGGAGAAGAACACTGCAGAATGGATACCTATATTTAGGCTGCAGTAATATTAAACCAATTAACAATAGGTTAATTTAATCTTTTCCTGATATTGGAACATATACAGCATATAGGATTGTATTATCAGCTAAATATTACTTCAGTGGGGCTCCATTAGCTTTCAACTAACCTGACACTCTTCCTGTATTTGTACTTTGCTGGACACATGCAGGCTCGCAGCTTCCTGTGTGATGGTGATAACATATGTGTGACTGTTGCTGGCAGCTGGAGTGGAGGGGAAGACAGGGCCCTTTGACCTGTGAAAAGCAGTATAAAGCTTATCAGATCCTCTCCAGATATCACTGAAGGAAACGGCCTGGAAGAGTCGGCCCCACATAGGAAATATATATAAAAAAACCTGTCAGTGCTAATCTTTTCGTAATGCCATTAAAAATTACTTTTGAATCTCTGAGCCCTTCTAGACAATGTCATTAATACAAACTGAATCAAAGTGGAAAAAAAAGGAGGGGGGAGAGAAGAGGAAGCATTACATACCGCACATTAAATGTAGGTTCATATCATTTTAAATGGCTCAGTCCCTTGCACTAAGAATGCTTCATTTTATGGTGCCAGGGTAATTTTTCCTTAATAATTATTTCTCTGGTATTTTTCTGAAGTAGACCTTAGAAGGTCATGTAGTGTATAAAACTTTTCCTAGTCCTACTAAGCATTTATTTTCTTAACCTACGAGACCTTCTGGGAAAACCATGGTTAAATACATTTCTAGGCTGACACCAGCTGCCAAAAAAACGAATAAAAAACATATTTGCAGGTAGTGATATAGTAATACCCTTATTGCCCTGACAGATACTCCAGGCTGCTAAGCTTTAAATAAAGAGAAAAAGCCTATTTTAAATCAGCAAAACATCCACCTGATCTACCTTGCACTGTATTGTTAGAAAATCAGTTAACAGTATAAATAAAAAAGTTGGAAAAAAGATCTTTTGAGAGGAAATTAGACTGGAACCCATGCTAATGGTTTCAAATGTAAGAATGTTAGCAAAAGTAAATATTATTCCCTTTCTCTGACACCAATTACACAAGGTTATTCATGTCCTCGCTCGCAAGAACGAACCTTCCACCCCACGCTGTCCTGTTATCTCTGCCGGGTTCTGTCCCAGGCATCTGCCAAGCCTGAGTTCGTACTTCCGTGGAAAGGAAGAGAAGAAGAATTCTGTGGTCATGTTGTTTTTTTTCCTTACGTATTTCTAACTTTCATTCCTTATTTTTAAATTCTAGAAGTACATGAAAAGCAGCTAGCTGCCAGACCGCTAGACTGTTATTCATATGTTACTGTTCAGTTCTAGAAACTCACAGATATCTCTTTTGAAGAAGCTCAAATCCCAATTTTATAGTCATTACCTAAGAACTATATAATAGCAGCAGTGGTAGTAACAAATGTCCTTCCACAGGTAGATGTGGGAATTGAAATTTCAGCTCAAATTCAACTCACAGCTTTTTTTCCTAGGCTAACCAATAACCATAAAGCAAACAAGGCACTGGTTACATAGCGTGCTTCCTTTTCAGAAGGACTGCAAGCTGCAGAGGTAAAATTACTGAAAACACCAGTGTATGTGACATCCAGTCAAAGGGCTAGTAGGAACTTTAACAGAAATTAAAATAAGCACTGAAATTTGTATAACCCACAAGACAACACATGGTGCTTAGCTATGGTGTTAAAACCACGGGAGAAAAGACTTTTGTTAGCGTGCTGCTGTATGGCTGCACAATAGCAAGTGTACTGGCGAACAGAAAAGGTTTTTTTTCCCCTGTTAAGAATAATTTTTTGTTTGTTGCTATTTAGGAGAGCTGGGGGGGGCACAAAGTGCAAAGTGACGAGGATGAAGAAAAGGATACGAGCAAGTGGATCCAAGACACTTCACAAAATGTCTTCCTTATCCAGCTAAAATATCACGCTCTGAGGAGGTGCTACAACATGCTCACACTCAGCGATTTTATCCATTGCTGTCTCACCGGCTCCCAATCCTTTAACCTTGCCCCACTGGTAGAGGCTCTATGATTTGGTTGAAAGAGTAAGGATTATAGGATTATCTGACACCGCACTCAGGGACAGCAAAGACCTCACTCAGCATGTTCTCTCTCAGCCTTTACTCGTTTTCAGTCCTTATGTCACACTCATCACTCCTTCCAGTCTGACCTGCACACCTGAGCTGGCCCAAACCGAGCTGGTGCCCGGTTCCCTGTACAACTCCAGCAGTGCTTCCCACACGCCCCTTCCTGCCCCACGTGTCACGATCCTCAGCCGTTTCTGCTACACCTTGCCATTCGACAGCCCCCTGTCTAACCTTGTTCCCAGCTCCAAATCCACCCAGACGAGGGTCTCGCAGCCAGATCAGCTTTTCCTTATCCACACCCTTCCTCCAGCACCCGAGACTCAGCTCCCCGCTGGCGCGGCACAAAGCCAGACGTGGCCTCGGGCTGCCTTCCCACAACCTCCCTGCCTGCTTGGGCCCTGCCTCGCTCCCGCTGCCCCTCCGGGAGCTCTGCTCATCCCCGGCATTCCCAGCAGGGCTTAGCTCTTTCCGAGCCCCCGGGATGCTTCGGGGAAGCCTTGCACAAGGCGAGAGACAGGCTGGCTTGGGCCTCTGTGACTGTAACAAATAAAGGGTGTTGGGCCCCTAATTACCGCATTATTTCTGTTTATATTCCGGGAAAAACCTGGGGAAGAGATTTCAACACCGAGACTAGCAACTGTTTAAAGAACTGACACAGATGTTTAAGAGAAAGTGAAAATAAGCAGACACGAGTTTGAGAGCCCACAGGAGATGCAACAGTTCCCCCTGGTGACTGCAAAGGAAAACAAGCAACACCACTTATCTTTCCAGGCAACGGTTTTCAGAGCTACTCAGCCGTACAAAAAGAAAGGACCGGAGAAGCCACGCGTGCCTCGGCTACACGAGCGCCCACAGAGTGCCAGGGCGCAGAGGGCACAGCGAGCTCAGGAGCAGCCGTTAAGCTCCTGGCCAGAGCCGCCCGCCGAGGGGCGCACCCTGCGCCACCAGCTCGCGGCAGCCGCGCGCAGCGGCGGCCGTTGCCCCGGGC
>VWPW01020088.1:426741-464472 GCA_013389825.1 Crypturellus undulatus
GCTGCGGGCGCGGGGGCGGCCGCGGGCGGCGTTGCCGCGGGGCGCTCAGCGGCGGTGCTCTCCTTGGCAGGTGGTGCTGGGCGAGCCGCACGCGTGCAGCTGCGCCGCCTTCCGCAAGGAGAAGGGCCTCTGCAAGCACCTCTGCTGGTGAGTGCGTCCCCGGTGTCAGACGGAGTCGCGCGTGGGCCCGGCTTGGCTACGTGGTATTCCTGTTTGAGACCTGCGGGGAATCCCAGGCAGCTGCAAGCACAACTCTGCGCGGGCCTGGGGGGGCTCTGCAGGGTCAGGTAGCTGCCCTCTATAGTCAGAAGTCAATGAGGAGCCGCATCCATGAACGCGGGGCATGTGGAAGGAGCTCACACAGCCGGCATCAGGGACGAAACTGCGGTGCTAGAAGATGTCCTACAAGCTGAGGGCTGCAGATCTTACCAGTGCCTATTTATCTCTGTCATTTCTTGTTCCTTACGGGGTTTAATTGACAGGCAGAAATCGTTGGCTGCTGCCAGCAGCAGTTGGCCCCTTTTCCCTATAATATATGTGTTGTTTATCTCAGGATTGCATGGGTAAAAAAAATCCTCTGAATCAACAGAAAATCACTCTCTTTTGTGTAATTTTTTTGGCAGTCTGGGGAGAGTAACCAGGTCACTAAGACAAGTACAGGAAGTGACAGGAATATGAGCATGGAGTGGGGCCATCCCTCTGATGGCAGTTTTCTTTTAAATTCACTAAACTTAGCTTTTTACTACGTTAAGATAACGTAAATCCACATGAGACTCATAGCTGTTCCACTTGTATTTTAAAACTGAGCCAAAAAGTAACTTTAGTTTGATGGTTTTGCCTACTAGATATTTTGATTATATATTGCAGGATATTGCTGAAAAAATACGGATTACCAAGAGATCATCAATGTAAGTATTAGACGTTTTTATGGCTTGCATGTAGACCTTAGCTGCTTTAAGTGCCCAAAGCACTATACTTGGGTGTCTGGATAAAATTTGTTTATATATCAGTATCTGTCCTCTCTTCCTCTCACTCCTCTACCTCAAAGACAAAACAAAATAAACCAAAAAATGTTTAGATTGCCATTTGCTGATTCACTTAATTTTTATGATACAGGCCACTGTGTTGTGTAGTTATGTAGTTATATAGAGGACAACTTTAGTTTCATGAAAGATCTGAACATGGAGAAAGACAAAGCCCAACAGTGTAACTACTGAGACATATGCCTCAAATAATGGCTATTAATTTATAAACGAACTTTGTACCAAAATAAATCCAGAATGCTCTCCCTGCATTGTATAGGTGGAGAGCTATTACAGGTAAATGCAGAGTTCTGCCAAAAAGCTTTAATTTTTCTATTTTGGTAGATGCTTTTAAGTCGGGTCTTCTGGAAAGAGAAATTGAGGACATATTACAGCGATTACAGCAGGAGCAGACACTAAGACCTGAGCAAACTGCCTTCTCGTCAACACTAAATGAAGAGAATGAGATTCTCTTCATTCATCAGAAGGAAATTGACATAGAGGATGTCTGTCCCATTTGTCAGGAGGAGTTCCTGAAGATGATGCTCCCCATCACTTTCTGCAGGTTAAATATACAGTCGTTCTTTGCTTTGCTCTAATTACAGAAAGTTACAGTGGTAGCTTCAATTCACCAGAATGTATGACAGTTGTCGGAGCCTTTTCCAATTCAGAAAATTCAGCAGTCTGGGGAGTTAAGCAGTGAAGGGCAGGGGAAGGAGGAAAAGGGAACAGAAGTTGCTTATGGAAATATAAATGCTTATATGGAAGTATAAGAGGCTTATGGAAAGATTACAGAAATTCTCATTTGTTTCCTTCAGATACAGCTGTGGTAACAATGTACACATAAAATGTATGAAAATCTGGGCTGACCACCAAGATGAACTCGGGCCTGACTCTGTAGTAAAGTGTCCACTCTGCAGGGAAGAATTTGCACCTCTAAAGCTCATTCTGGAAGAATTTAGAAATTCTAGTCAACTTATGACTGCAGCAGAGAGGGCAAGCTTAGATAGGCACCTCGGAATTCCTTGTAATAATTGCAAAGTATTTCCAATTGTGGGAAGGTGCTACAAGTAAGTATTTTAAGATCAAGATATTACCCGTATTATGGTTTTGAGTTTACTTTGAGCATTTTGTTTATTCCTCTTTCTTATAAGGAACCGAACAATTTAATCCACAGAAATTCTATCCACGTATTTTTTCTCCCAAATCAATTGAAATTATCTAAAAAAAAACAGATGTAATTGTTAACGGTGCATGAAAGGAATCATCATTCTAGAATTCCTTACTGCTTTACCGGTGTTCAATTTCCAAGACCAAAAGAGCTTGTTATATCACACCACTACTTACACAAAGGCTTGGACTGCTCTGACTGGACTTGCTGAGGACTGTGGGCTATTTAATTAGCTGCCTGCCTGAACGGTACTTTGGTCAAGATAAGCAGTTTCACTTCTGTAATTGCCCACCACAGTCATCAAGTGGACTAATGGCTCTTCAGGCTTGTTTCGAATCAAGTTCACATCACATATCAAGAATATATTTGATCATTTCAGGTTAAGATGATTTCTCCTGGTAAAATTATAATAGGTCTCAAATACTTCAGAATAGTAAAGATCCCAGTGTGTAAATTACAGAGCCTTACAGCATAAACTTAGTTTTATTCTGCTTTAGTTTTAAATTACACTTTACTGGGGAGCTTGTCCACAAAAACTTCCTTAAGAAATGTATTTGGGATTGTCCTTTTCTAACTGGTAAATTGCTACTACTGCATTGTGAAATGCTAGCTATTTGTTATCTTAACTCCTTATTCTGTGTTTACATTTTTCCTTATAGGTGCACGGAGTGTATTGAGTATCACCTATGTCATGAGTGTTTCATTGGCTTTTTTCATTCTCCCCATGTTTTTGTCTTCAGACAGGTACCAAGCAGGTTTTCTTTTTTGCATCCTACTCCGATCTATGTAGTATTAATTGATCTCCTTTTCCTTAGACAAGCCATGCAAAACCTGAATTTGATTACAGCTAACCAAGAGCAATATATATAGCAGGATATTCAGAATCTTTAGATGTGAAAATTGAACACCTAAAAGAGCTCAGTTAGCGTCTACCTAAGTTAGTTATAATTGTGGCACCCTTATGTGGTCAGTAGGTACAAATACATCTTAATTTACTTCATCTAAATTTCTAGTTTCCTTATGTAGATAAGGCCTTATAGTTGGCCAGAGGATAAAAAAAAAAGTCCTAGTGATCAGCAGTAAATGACAAGTTCTATGAATAGCGCATGGAAGCCACAAAATTAAAGACTCGAAGTGTTTCACATTGAGTTTGTACTGCCCTACAGGTAGCTGGTTGTTGCATACCATGAGATCACCATGGTAGAGTCAGTGAATTCAGGTTACTGTAACAACCATACACATACATATTTCAACTTATATTCAAATATAAACTTAATTTTGCTACCAAGGATAATTTTTCCAAGTGTTAGTTCAATATGTTAGATGGTTTTTGTTTCATGCTTTGCAAAAATTCAGACAAAATATTTCACTTAACATGTTTGTTAGCTGTATTTGACTCAACAAAAATAGTTAGGAAAAAAATTTGTTGAATTTTTCTAAGCACTTCTTTCCATCATTTACAAGATAATTTATATCCTGAGTTTAGCTTATTGCAATTTCTTTTGCACATTACAGAAGAGAAATAAGACATGGAGATCTCTTGACCAGCTTTCAGAATTATCAAGCCGAGGAAAAAATTCTAAAAGTTTTAAGCCAGGAAATAATTCTAAAGAACCAGTATTATATCTTCAAGAAAAGTAAGAGACAGTCTTTTTCCATCCTACTTTTTATGAGAAATGTGCAGAGTTCTCTAAACAGTTTCTTCAGATACTTCAGCAGTATCTGAAAAAATAAAATGTACTATACACAGAGCAATAAATAGTTTAAAAACAGCACATACTAATTCATACTTCCAATTATGCAATAAATCATCTTAGAATAGTCAAATATTAATTGTAATTTGCAAACTAAGTAATTCTTTTCATAGGGGTTATAAACATATACTACAAATACTAAAAAATCTTTAAAGATATTTAAAGTTTTTGCTTAGCGGTATTAAAAAAAAGGCCATCAAATTTTCACTTGTAAAAATTTGGCATAACAAATGGTGATGAGAACTGATTGTACAGAAATGAAACACCTGATACAAAGAGAAGCAAGAGCTTTTGCTTTTCTCTGGGGCTGCCACAGCAGTGTACAAGGCTTCTCACCAGGAAGACAGAACTACCTGATGTAGTTGTTACATGCAGAAAAGATCAGCATTTAGAAAACCTCAGGAAGTCACATTCCAGAATCATCTCAGAAACAAACCAGTACTATTCAAAGACTGCAGGTACTTCTGCACCCTTGTATTATGAACAGATAATCAAAGAGGTCATTCTTTAATACAATATAAAAACCTTCACTATTTGAAGATGCCTTACTTCTTTGTCAAAACTATTTAAAAAACTACTAAGAAGAAGGATTTACTGAGATGTTTACACAAATATTGTGCACTCAATTAAAAATGAGAAGAATGCTACTTACTGCCAAGGCAAGATAACAAGATTTGCTTAAATGGCTGTAATTAGGAATCTGGAATCAAATGAAAACAAGATATGATCCCACACAGTTTCAAAATAAAGGTAGCTTTGCAAGAAATTAGAATATTTGGTTTAATTTCTTGACCCTGTTGCAAACTCTGAGCTTGGGTCATGAAAATTCTTGTACTTTTTGTTCAGAGAAATTGATGTAGAAGTTATTGTGTAAAGTGTAATTATGCAGCTGTTGAGGCGAGATGAACATGCTGGTTTTCTGGAAGGTGTGTCCGCTCATGCCTGTCATATTAAGATGAACATCACTGGAATAGTTTTCACAGCAGCTGCAGTTTAGAGGATTGCTTAACCCAATTCAAAAATTAAATACACTAATACATTTCTGTCCAAAGTCTATTTACCATTCTTAAACGTTCCATTTTATTTGCCATTTTTCCTAATTTTCTAAACTTTCCTATTTGTTTTGGGACTAGTTGTACCCCGAAGAGGATTGTAAAATCTTTACCCAAAATTTTAGTTGGGAAACAGAGTCATTTACTTGCTCCAGGTATTCAGTGCAGATGCTGCTTGAAGCCTTTTCACCTTGGTCAACATGTAAGACTCCTACCATGCAATCATAAGGTAAGAGAAAAGAAATTCCTCTAAACGTTAAAGAGCCGAATCTTAACCTGTTATCTTGTAATGCATCAACTTTTCCACAGCTCACATTGCTCCCCTCCAATACATAATTTAATTGAACCTTCAGGGCACCTCTGATATGGATATTCCTGGGGCTAGTCTGCAGGTCTGCATGTTGGTTTAACTTTATGCTCAAGTTTTAACATTATCTGTAAGACACAGGAAGGATAGTGGTCACAAGTAGCAGCTAAAACTTATCCAGACTTATCCAAACTGATGGCAAGGCAACAACATAATAAAATGGTATGATACGTGATTCCCTGTCAATGATGTACCAGACTGCCAACTAGTTCAGTCTGCTTTCTTATACTTGAAGCTTGGACAATTTGAAAAATATTTGAAACAAAAATTTTATTGAGGATATGTGTATCGTAGGAGTATTAGTGACAGTTTGTAACAATCTCAGTCATTAATGTCCCTTAGATTGAGAATTAACATGGAACAGAGTAAAAACAGAATTGAGCTGAAAAGGAAGGTCAGCAGAGTCAGCACCAATTCTTTGTGAATTCTTTTACTGAATATGTTTCCAACTCTCCGTAGGAGTTGGTTGAATTGACTTGATTACTGAAGCACCTTAAGAAATGTGTTTTAAATGACTGGCACCTTACAGTAATCAAAACTTGACTAAAGTTTTTCAGTCCTGTCTGTACCCAGAGTTTAGAATCTACACATCAGTAGAAATCAGTAACATAGCTGCCCTAGAGATCAGTAAAGTTAGATTGGGTTTGCACTCATCTACTTAGAGATGTTGAATTACTGTTACATGAAAGAACAATTAATTGATTAGCCCATTGTTAGCTCAAAAGTATTACCATACAAGACTTGACTTTTTTTAATTATTTTTTTTTTAAGTTTCATAGGGAATGTATTGACAGTTGGCTACTGCACCAAAGAAATACATGTCCTGTTGATGACTATGTTGTATATAATCCTCTGACTTGGAAGGTTGCGCCCACCAAGCACGAAATCTGCCTGGCAGGTGCTCACAGAAACGATAGCAAACTTTCAGAGCAAGTGGAACCAGAAATTTTTATATCTGGAAATGGATTATTTCTCAAGCAAACATTATCTGGACCTACATCAGAAAATCCTCAAAGTAGCTTCAAGAAACTTTGTAACAAAGATGTACCAAACTCTCTAAGCACTATGGAGATACCATTTTGCAGCAAGACCAATACTATTAGCTCTAGAAAGGATGGCATTTATGATGCTGAGAGACCACACCAGTTTGACTGTAACAACATAAGCAGAGTAAAAAAAGGTAAGGACTGTGACATTTCCACAATTCCAAGATATCCCTGGAAGTTGAATTTGGAAATCAATCTAAGTGCAGCAAGCCAGTACTCAAAAAAGAACAGTAAAGCTGTGAGAAATGCCAACCATCAAAGCAAGCTTTTAACAACACGACTACCTCATCTGAACATTAAGGCAGCAAAAGCAGATTTATTATTGGAGGGAATTCAACTGCATACCAACTCATGATCTTGTTTTAGATAACAGCTGTACGTTGACTTTCCTCCTTCATAGGTAAGATTTCATAGAGAACAAGAAACAACTTAATACTGATGTCATGAACCATAGCTACTACTTGGTGTTTTGGGAAACATTCTGACGAAACGCGCTCAAATAAACATACAAACTGATATGGCTGTTTTAGATGTGTCTCAAAAAAAAAAGTCATAAATCTGCAAAATTGACACTATTTCTGATTTGCCATTTTTAACATTCAATCAAAGAACTTGCTTTTAAAGAAATGTAAAATGCAAAAAGCCTTTACCTTCTTGAAAGTCTAAGTATCTTACAGCTGTAATAAATGAAGCCAAACTGATATTAGCATTCCCAAAATAATGGTAGCAAAACTACCATGTTCAATGAGTAATAACAAAAAACAATCTAATGCATCAAAGAAGCTACTTACAATCTGAGCTGGATTCTGTGTTATGTATTATCATTTAATGATATTTAATGCCCAAAAGAGGAGCTGAACTTCCCAGTGTTAACAGGAACCCCAAATTTAGGCATTTTCAATTGTATTTATATGGCCAAATGAAAGAATTACCTAAAAATTAGTTCTCAGAAAGCAATATAATTTAGCCATATAATTTTATTATATTATACTTATTCTATCAAATGTAATAACATTTAAACATATTATTACTTACAAAGTAATAATCCGAGCCCTATAGTTTGCTGTTCTAATCAAGAAAGCAGAATCAGATCTCATGTGGATTCTATGTTTTTCTGATATCATCCGATGTCATGTTTTTCTTTAGTAAAAATGAAGTGACACTGTCACCAAATTAAGAATTGGTAAATTTTTCAGGATGAAGATGTTAACATTCTTTTAATATTGCAATTATAGTAATCAGAAAAATAAGCATTTTTAGGGATATTTAGCAGATGAAGTGTTCAGGCATGTTCCTGGACAATGTATAACTTAAAGACCATTTAAATAAAAAATTAAAACATTGATAACTTTTTAAAACTATTTATTATATTGAATAAGCTATACCATTTTACAGTTCTTACATTTTCAGCAACAGAAACATTGATACTGTAATAAATACACTGAGAAATGAAGACACCTCTGACAAAATATAAAAAGATAGAAATACTTTAAAAAATGGCAAATATTAAGCATCTTTCAAATGAGCAATATTTGTATTACAGTGTTTCTGAAAATTATTTGAGCCAAAGAAATGAAGTGCTTGTTTGAATGCATGGCTCCAACATGCAAGGTGAGCGCAGTCACTGTCACCAGCTCATCTGTGCTTCAGCACCTCGAGCTGGGTTTAACGAGCATCATACTCTGAACAGCACTAAATAAGTGCCTGTCTGCACAATACCAGGATGCTGTGAAAATATTTACTCCCTGTTGTAAGACAGTTGAAGTGCAACGTGTGCTTCAAATGAATTAAATCAGTGCAAATTAGGAATAATGTACCAGTATGTTTGGGGAGGTAGAGTATATAAATGCTCACAGAATCTAACAGTTAATGGAAAGAAGAAAATTGGTAAAATAATTTTAAGCTGAAAGTGCTAGTGTTTGAAAATGATGACACAACTTTCCTCAGCTAGACTTGCACATAAATGGCTTCAAAAGTATATTTTTAACAGAAAACATTGAATACTGCTTTTAAAAGGACTGTAACAAAATTGAGTACTAGCTCCATTCACTTGCTGCTTCTACTGGCCAGGAGCTGAAAAAGAATTTTTATCAAACTAATAACTTGTATATATAAAAGTAATTTCTTTTTTGAAGTTAAAATTTGAGTCAGTTCTATACCTGTAAATCGAGTGATCTCAAGATGCTTACTTTTAGCTTAAATTGAATCAAATCCTGCACGTGCATTTTTAAAAGATGCAACTCTTCAGATTACTAAAGATATACTTTCACCCTTTTCAAACATAAATTATATAAAAAATGGATTACAGTAGTTATCAACAACATGCAGGAGTCGGTATTCCAACATAAAAGTACTAGATCTGTTTTTTAAAATATTATAAAAGCTACATAATTTTAAGTATGAACTGGGGCTTTTTGGCTAACAGAAAAAATATGTATGTGTGCTTTTCAGATATTCAGGTGTCCCACTGATAAGTCTGATGAAAGAGGAAGGCACTTCAGCAGGCTATTTACTGTCATATTTTTTCCATATAAGCAACATTTCATATGCAGTAGCAGTGAATGTAGTGTACTGCATTTTAGCTTGCAAATTACTACATAGATATCTATTAACCTACTTTGCTTTTGAATTAATAAGAACAGTTTAGACTGGTGTCCATTCATTCCATCCTCTTTGGTACAAATTGCTGGACAAGAGCAAAGCAAACAACTAAATGTTTTCATTCCTACATCACAGGTTATTTTCTGTGCATCATCTTTTTTTAGAGGTGCATTGGTAAACTGTATCTCTAATCATCAAATCCAGTTGTGCTTTCAGGCTTGTATGATAGCAAACATAAGGTTCTCCATTATTTGCTGATAGTACTATACAGATGTTTCTTTTAAATCAAATAATTTTTTGAAATTATTCTTTTTTTCTTTTTTTTTAATTCTCTAATACCTGGGAGCTGGTAGAAATCTATAAACTACTTCTGATTAGCTTATTCTATGGAATGTGACAAGATTCATGTGAATTAAACTGTATGTTGTTTAATTTGGTCATTTTGTTGATTTAGGATACACCAAGGAACTGATCTGAGCCAGGGCTGTTTTGCATCAACAGGCCTTGGCTAAATCCATCTGCCACCTTATCAGCACTGATACCACACTTGGACTACACTGTGCACTGTAACCACAGTGGGGAAAGCACCTTTCGTCTTAAACGTGAGACAAATTTGGTCTCGAGTGTTCTGCATATACATCTTCATGTATACACGCATGCACAGTTCTAAATGAAAGGTGACATTTTTTCAAGACATGATGGTGAAAAAAGCATCACCTGAAGGATCAAGACATAATGCTCACAAATGTTTGTGTTCTTTAAGAAGAGCACAAGTACCAGTTTGAAAACAAGCATCAGCAAGAAGCACTTCCATGTATTCCCCACCCCGCTCCATTCCTCTCTCCTTAGAGGGGGTCTGCGCTCACGGCCTCAGTCATGCTGCACTTCTGCTCTTGTTTGCAAGGCAATCGACCTCCAGCTTCAGAAAAACTCACAGCCTCTGAGTGATTCTGTGGTCTTTCCAGGAACAGTTTGTCATGAATCTACTTCCTGTATAGACATACTTTTCCTTCTTGTATAAGCATAATTTTAGTGCTGGCATTTTAGCCCTGCATTAGTGTTGAAATACACTGGCAGAAAAGATCTGTTCCATGATTCATCTAGATTCTTATATAGAAATCATGCAGATTCTATATACAGAAATACAGATGAACACTAATGTGACCACGAAAAGAAATTTCATAGTGATGTTTTTTCTACCTACATACATATCATGTACAGCATCTCTGAAATTAATGTTTTTAGGACACAGCGTTGTCTTAAACTCCTCTCTTAATGGATGTAAATACCAAAAGAATCCCTATCACTAACAGGTAATACAGGTTTCTGGTGCACATATTGACATACAGCTGAAACATGAAGACTCAAACAACATACTTTATAAGCATGGAATATAAATATGAAGTAAAATTATTTTACAGTTATATAGAGATTTGAAAAATGAAAGATTTTATGTTCATGATAGGGCCCTGTCATGGTGTGCTTAGGGTTTTCAACTGTTTTCACACAGCATTTGTCCTCCCAGATACAACTGTAGCCAGTAATTCTGCTCTACTGAGAAGTTTCCCTTATTCTGACACAGAGAATATGGTATTTGCTTTAAATATAGAACTAGACTTTTATGTAGAGCTAGACCAGCATAAGACATGATGTGGCAAACTTGAATTTCACACAGAAGAGGTAGTGAATGGGATCTACAAGGAAAGCAAATACACTTGTTGCTCAAGTGGCCTACATAGAAGCAACCGCTAGCAATGAAGGCAGCCTTACAAATGGTATTGCCAGAACCGCAGCATAGACTTCCCAGAAATTAGCTACTAGAGAATTTAATCCCTGGACAGTTTAACTGCTTCACTAATGCATCCACATTAGATAAGGGAGAAGCAATGCTCTAGCAGAGATACAAACCCACAGGCAAGGCCCTGACGTGAGGTGTGCTGCAAAGCCCAACGCTACCGCTGCTTCAGAACCTGCCAGCGCACGCGTTATGTACAGATAGGTCATTCCTAGGGATGTCCAGAGATGCCTGTTTTTCAGAAAGCCTTCCCTTTATTTTTCCTCTTCCTCCTGAGAAGCCTAGCAACAAGCAGTTTGTGTAAGGTCCGTTCCCTTCCGACTTTCAGGGCTGGCTAAAAGTTGGAGTGTCCCTTATTTATCCATGACCTTTAAAGGGCACATTTCATACCACCATCTGTACAGGGTCAAACGTGACTGAACGCAGACAGCCAAAAGCACAGGGAGATGGAGGGCGCAAACTTGACGGCCGCTCTGCTCCGTGCCAGGCACCTGCCCCACGGAGCGCATCTCCAGCACGATGCTTCTCAAGTGCCCCTCCTGCAGCTGAGTTTTCCAACATTTCTAATCCTTCTTTGGTGAACACATACCTACTCTGATGCAAAATAGGTACACGGAGTGCAAAACTTCATTCTTTTGAACTTACAGCTATGAAAGCCTTTTCCTGTTGCCTTCATTTTTTAATGACAGAAGTGAATTTGAGGAATTACCTCTTTTTGGCTTATATAATCACATCACATTATAAACACAAAGACTCTGCAGTACATTTTCATTGCTGTGGGTGAACAAAAATAGAGATCCATTTAAGACTGCCTGGTATCTCAAAACCTCTTGGCTTGACAGTAATTTTCTGTTTATTTTGAAGAATAGATAGTATTTGTTTTTTTGAAAAGGGTCTCCTCAGAAGTGATACAACTGTAAGAGCAGGACAATGTCAAATTATCTGTGAGACTAAATGTTTGCCTATACTCAAAATTTAATGAACTCCTAATACATGTAACAAAGTAAAGGATAAAAACACCACTCTCAAGAGGCTCTAAATTATATCATAAATAAAATCCAATAGAACTGAATATCTATTGAAAAAACATATTTTGTAGAGGAATGAGTGAGTTACCTAAAAAGCAGTACCAAAGGCATGCTAATACAGCAAGTCATCCTCACCTCTGAAGATGGATTGTATAATTAAACTAGATTTTTTTTTGGCAAAACAAAATTACATATTTAGTTACACACCTCTCAAACTTACTTTGCAGCACCTTCACATTTGTGAATTCAACAAGAATATTGTATTTTGTTCCCGAAGCAACTGCATTCCGGAAGACAGACAGGGACACGGATGTCTTGCTGCTACCGTGCTGGTGACTCTGCACATTCTAGGAGCAGTGCCAGACACCTCCATCAGAAAAGACCTTTTTAGCAGTAGCATGTCCTGAGCAAGAGATCCAGGGGCCCCCAGCTGCACAGGGCATTTCCCGCTCCTGCGTGCTGCCGTCGGCCACATTCTGACTGCAGGTCCAGGCTGCATCAAGCTAGGCACCTTCTCCTTGCATGCCCTACTTTTCTGTGGAAAGAAATCCAGAAGTGTGGGAACAGAGAGCGCACTGGTGAATAAGGGGGCAGGGATATCAGCACTGCCGGGCAGAGCACAGAGTGCACCTGACTCCTTGGTTTAGGAACAGGCATCATTATGTTTGGGTCTCAGTATAGAATCCTAAATACTGCAGGCCATATAGGAAATATTTACAAAGTTTCTAAAGGATGGTTTATCCATCTGCCAAATGCCGGGACTTATTTCACCAGGAAAGTAGCCCAAAAGCCACAGATATATGGTCGACTATACAAAGCACAGTAAGGAGCGTGTCTACTTTTCTGTTAGCCAAAGTTGAATCTATCACTTTGACAAGATGAACATTAAAAATAAAGAATATTCTGATGGCCTTTTCCTTCCTCTATACATACCTTAGTTACATATCATGCAATCATGACTTTTGCTAACAGTTTAACTCCAAGATGAGTCATAAGCAGTATTTATATTGTATACAAAGTTTTGAGATCCGCTTCCTCATGCTCATTTAAAAAAAAAATGTAAAAGTCTTAACCCCTCTGCCACGCACAGCCTACGACAAAAAAATAGCTCAGGCTGGGAAAATGTAGGCAAATAAATCTTTGATGATCTTGAAAAGCATAATTTGTCTAAACTTGCATACTTTTTCATTATCGGCCAGACTCTACCTTAAACTTATAAGCCCACAGGAGTAAAAGACTATGATTCTGAGCACAGCTGGCTCCATAGCATGCAGAAGAGAAGATTATTTCTGATAATGAAGTCAAAACAAGCCCACTGGAAGCAGCAGTAGCAGCAGCAGCTTAAAATGCTACCAGCACCAGTCCTCTTCTGTGGAGGCAGACACTTCATAGCAGGTGCTAATCTTCAACATCCACCATTCACAAAAAAAGCAGGTTAAACTGAAACGGATAATGATTTAAGTTAAGACAGAAGGGACTGGGGAGAGAGAGATCACAGAACGTGTACACTTTGTATCTTCTGCTGGGCACATAGCAAGAGGGCAGCGCTGTCAGGGAGCTTGCGGATAAATCCAACAGAGCTCATCTGCTGGTGTCTTGAGACTAATTTATGAAACTTCATACAAAGAAGTAGTGACATATTCCTACAAAAGGTCACATATAAAATACTGTACAGATGGTCACATTTATTAGGAACAAGGCTGGGAATGGTATTAACCACCCTACCAACACATTAGCAACAAGTACAAAAAAAATTAAAAGATGTGCCTATGTTTCTCACTGTGCATTCTGAGAGATGCATCCAAGAGCAACAGGCTAATTAAACTGTGTCCCTTCCCTACACTGCCACCAAAATTAGGAACTGGAAAATTTTAACCATAATGTTTCTATTAACAAATCACATTGAATATCAATTGCTCAGTTGAAGTTATAGTAATTCAGTCTGCATATTAAAAAAATGTAACTTTTCTTGACACTAAAAAACAATGCTTCTATTGTAAACCCAGCACTGCAAAATGACACATGAAACCCAGAGGGCGTTAACCAGCAGGAAGAGCAACACCACAAAGCACATGTGTTTTAATTTATAGGAATAAGCGGTCTCTCCTCTCTCTTCTTCCAGATATTGGTTTGGCTATCTCTTTTTGTGATAGATGGTCTCTCCCTTTTTTTAGCCAGAGGGATGTTAGACTCACGATTTCCTGTTACAGCTTTTCTTCTCAGACTTTCCTCATTGTGTTGTTCTGTGTCAGGCCCATTTCCTCCATTCAGAAGGGGTCTCACAGCCTGGTCCTCTGGAGTGCAAACAGTGGTCCCACTTTCACTACTACTCAAATCCAGATCTTCCAAGTAAAGGATCTTAGAATGAGGCATACTTTTAATGAAAGTTTTCTCTCTTTCCAGTTTCCTACCAGGATGATGCTCATTCATGTCCACACCAGAGTCCAGACTAGTATCATTGCTCTCTGTTTTTCTGCCCTTTTTCAGATCAATAAAGGAATGCCTCACCTGAGCTATTGGTTTGCCATCTAGGGACACAAACCATGCTCGAGGGTGTGGAGATGGTTTTCCTTTAGAGAGTTCCAGCAATGTTTGTTCTGAAATACCTTGAAGTTCAGATGAAAATGGACTCATTACAACTGCTTCATTCAGTGTGCCAGGAACAGAGATAGATTCCAGCAAACTGTTAGTGTACCGGCTCCAGTTTGATGTTTGAGAGGGTAAGCCCTGTTCGCCGTCTAGCGTACTTGGTTCATCTCTGCAGGCAGAAGGCTGTGGATGAGAGTGTCCTGGCATTTTGGGTAGTGTTTGCATGTAGCTGTCTCGATTCATGGGTTCCATCATGGGGCTATATACCAACTGCCCTTTTCTCGGCAAAGTTGCTGATTTAGCACCATGCAATTGTTCTGGTGAGTGGAAAAGGTCAGAAGTTTGAAGAATAGCGATCGGTTGATTGTAAATATGCATTAGATGCTCAGGGATATGGGAAAGGCCATACATTTCCTCTTTCAGTGGAAGGTATCTATTTGGGTCTTGAATGTCCCTTGCAGCCTGGCAAATGTTGTTAATATGCTTTGGCTGCTGGAAGTGTCTAACCCCAGCATTAGCCTCCATGGAATGGGTTGAATTTCTTGACTGACCAGTCTGGCGGGTTGACTGATAAGAAGAATCCTCCGTGTAGATTTTTAAATTGTCCCGTGATTTTCCATCTTCTGTTTCTGCAGATGTCTGTCTTTGAGGGCTGTAGGAAGAAATCTTCGGCGCATACAATTGTGAGTTATCTTCTAGTTTTACAGACCCCTTGACAAGACTGGCATGATTTATGTGAGTTGTTGATGTCGTCTGGTCTTTTTTTAAAATCTCCAGCCTAGTTGTACTTTTTTCCTTCTTTTGTGTGCGACCACATTTGTCCCTATTCAAAAGAAATGCAAGATAAGAGTACAGCATACTAGCAAATACCGCACTGTTCACTACACTACCTGAACAGTAGATTTTGCTAGTAGAAGTTACTAGTAGAGGAACAACTAGAGATAAGTAACTGAAGTAACTAGTTACTTCAGACTAGTAACTAGTACAAAGTTACCTGTCACGTCATACTAGTGAAATATGATATCACAAACTTAAAATTAAGTCTGGCAAATCAGCAAGATTATTAAAGAAACACAGACTATGCTACATTAGAGTTCAATGCATTAAGTGAACAAACGTGAACAAACAAGCGTTTTGAATACTGCTAAAGAAATAAGTCTCAAGTACAAGAGGCTACTTATTTTCCTTGAATGCCATTCACGCTGAGCTTATTACAACTTAGTTCTTACTTACCTGCAGTAACAAAGAAGAACAGCAAAAAATCCAATGATAATGACAAAAGTACCTCCCAAAATGGCTGTAAGGAACACTGTGTGATAGGCTGTTATGTCCTTGGAAACTGCACTAATAATGGATTCTAGAGATTTTCAAAGACAAAACCAGAGAAAAATTAGCTTTCAGAAACCAAAGAATTTTGCTTGGTGAGTACAGCTGTCTCTGACAAATTACACTGCGCTTTTCCAGTAATTTTGTGCTCCTATAGCACTATTTCATTCCATCCTGTCTCAGCAAGCTTGAAAAATACACAGACCACAGTTACATATAATGGACCTTCAAGGGTTCATCTCAAACACCGAAGCACTGCCATGACATCGCCTCAATTCAAGTTACACTGGAATTAGATGTCTGAACTTATTTAAAAGCATGCTCTATATCTTCTTGTCTAGCGCTTCTGTTCTGTCTAGTGCCAGTATTCAATTTTGACATCACATATCTCCTGCAAGAATCTCTGCATATGAATTACCAAAATCCAATCATGCAGCAGATCTAAATAACAGGGCAGTTACTGGGACAACTCGACCCAGGTCTCACCTGCACAAGGATATCCTAACAGAATTCCAAGCTATGTTGAAAGCGTATCTCATTTTTCCCTTTCTATTGTTAAAGGAAAGCATTTATTGACTGATACAATACATTGTTATTTGGGTTATTCAGCGGTTTCTTTTTTAGTCATTTGCAATACCTCTTGTTCCAGGCAGTGGAGCTGCTATCCAGTAGCCCAAGTGTGGGGCAACATAGGTCCATACTAATTGATTATTTGCTTCCTTTACCATTCCCAGCCCACGGTTTACCCAAGCACCTGCAAAAAGGCAGTATTACACATGCTGTGTAGCATTTCTCTACAGCTAAAATCATCAGCAACTTAATTTAAATAATCAGAAATACCTGAGGTCACAAGAAGCAAATGGAAACTTGTCCATTACGCTCTATATTGCAAAATTTTAGTTAAACATGCAACTTTCCCTTTTGCAATTTCATGCAAATATCATGTCAACATTTACTTCGAAACAAAAATAAATACCATCATTAGTTGCTTTAACTAATTTCATATAATTCATTTTCTTGTAATAAATATCTTTCAGAATGCACACAATCATCTGGGAAAAAAAAAAAAAAAAGGAAATTCTATTATATAAGCTTAAGCATGTATGAAGGCCAAGCCTAATCTAATAAACCACAGTAGGATAAATAAGGTTTGCCCTGAACAGCTCTCCTCACTTCTACCCCAACACAGTGGCACCTCCATGGGAGCAGGGTAGGGCTGTTCTTAGGCCACCGATTGCACATGACCTGCCTGGCAATGCAAAGGGCAGGCTTGGTGGCAAGGCAGCTTCTGCAATTAATACAGTGTACAGTAGAGGAGATAAAACTACACTTAACACACTAGATGGCATTTATCGTGCACCATCCGTGACACTGTATGAGGTGGTTGTGAAAAACGGTGAAGTTATATAATCTTCGTTGCCTTCTCAATGATCTTGAAGGTCTTTTCCAATCATAATGATTCTGTGCTATCAATGATTCTATATCTAATGATTCTTGAATACAATGAAGTACTCAAACTATATCTCCCTGCAAATACTTGATAGAAAACAGCACACATTCAGAATATCAGCAAGCACATATTCTCTATGCTTTGCTGCCTTTTAAATATCATTTTAGAGAACATCATTCATAAGGATGTTACCCTAAATTTAATGTTGCTATGCAAACTTTTTTTTTTTTTTTTTTTTTTTTTTTAAAGATCTATTAAAAGCGAAATTATTTCTGGTACTATTATGGCAAATTGCTTAGTAAGAATCAACTGATACACAACCTTCAGCATTTATGAACAAACGCTGCCTTTACAGTAGCTGGAGTACAACCACAGACTCTCACTTTCCAGTCTCACTACCAGTACACTTTCAGTAAGAGCACTGTGGAGCACTGCACATGTAGATAACTGAAAGCAGCTTCTATCCTTTTTTTGGTGAATGTTGACCAAAACTGCATGACAACATCAAACACCAGTTTCCTGATTAGTACTGATGTGGAAGGTCTGATTACTATTATAACTTACTACTCAGTGACTTCAGAGTTCACAAGTGCCTATCAACATTTTGTTGCATGCCAGCAGTATGGAGCCACCACTCAGTCACCATTTCAACTCAAACATAAAATAAAAGTAAAAACATTTAAGAATAAGCATCCGAAACAGTGAACAGAGTTGCAAATGTTGCCTAGAGAGTAAATGTGAGGAAGTGGAAGAAAATGCAGAAGTTAGTTCAAATTACATTGGAAATGTCTCTCTCGTTATCTGCAGGACTGTGTTCCCTCCTCACGAAGTGGCAGTAAAGGACCCAGGTTCTGCCCATGCTACAGTTCACTACACACCCTCCAGAAACAGTCAGCTCTATCGGAGAACATCCCCCAAACAAGAGCAAAAGCCACTGGCTGTGGTGGTGGTGGATTAGTTTGCTATGCCCTTGCTCTCACCCAGTCCCAGTGCCCATATGCCTACTTTTCCCCACACACATATACCCTACCTGGTACTGCATGGCTTACACTCCTATCTGCCTCCCTGTGATGCCATGTGGAACAACCAATAACTTCACGCACTTACCAGTTTTCATATCAAATGTCCATGCAGGAATAGCATCTCCTGATTTTACACTACTTGTAGGAAGAGGAAGTGTAATATGAATAGGACCGTTGATTTTCAGTTCTTTCCCAGCCAAAAGAACATTAACACATATTGCAGCAAGGGGTGTCAGTTCAATGCCTCTGAAACCTAAATATAAAGAAATATTTTATCTGTAGTACTCCTTTCATAGTGTTGCTCTTAAAAAATAAATACAGAATCAATTAAACCAAAGGAAAGCTCTCATAGGACCCAGCTACACAGTTAAGCATCACTTAAACTTGATCAAACATTTTTTCAAGTCTTAAAAAATTTTTTCCTCTTCTTAAATTTTGTGATAAAAGCACATTTAGTCATTTCTAAATCTGTAAAAAGATAAACAGACCTTAGATATATGGGTTCAACACAGCTGAATCAGCAAAATCAGATGGCAGGGGGTAGAAGGAAGAAAGGATTTTCCCTTCAGACAGCTTAGGACACACACTGAAACTATCTACGTGGAATAGAGATAATATAAGAATGTTGTGTAATTGTAGCTTATGGTATACATAACAAAACCTGAAGATATGCTGCAAAAATACAGCTGCTACATTTCTCCTAGTCAAATAGTTCTCTTCATGAACTTTTCTATAAGCATTAACTTTCTAATTTGGCAGTTAAAACTAACTGAATAGTTAATCACAAGGCTTGTCAAAACACTCAAAGAAAACTCTGCATATACAAGAATTTACAATGCAGCATGAAACTTTGTTTCCTTTGTTTTCCTTACACTAATTTGCAAACACTTCAGAAGCCACAGTATGACAGGATGGTGAAGAGAAGCTGAAACAGAATTATTAAGTATCAGAATAATATTAAATCTATGCAAGTTGTTGGAAGCTGCTGGAGAGAAAACTGTTGGTGCATCAGATACCAATTAGCTTCTACCTGCTCTAGAAGGAAGCCTATTCCTTTAGGAGTGTATGAATAATTTAACACACACACACCAGACATATGAAAGGAAAACTGGGAGAGAGAAAAAAAAAAAACTACTTTATTCTCTCATGCTTTAAAGAGATGAAACACGGATACTAAAGATACTAAGAGTACGTATGTAAATGGAAATAACAATATATGTGATGATTTTAACTCACTGAAAATTGAAGAGAGCATGCAAAGTTCAAATGAACTAACCAGAAGCTTCATCACATGTTGAAACAAAATTTAAGAGCCTCATGGCCCTGGGTCCTTTGAGAGTATAAAGAAATTAACAATGGGAAATGGAACCATATACAGTATGATTTTCCTGACATTATTATATTTATCTAAATCAAAAATATGCTATTCTATCATTATATAAAAGATGTGTATTATATCTTTATATTAAAAGGTCCAATTGCATAAGCACAGAGTTATGATGACTCAAACCACTCGCATCTTCTTCAGTAAATAGGTGTGTAGAAAACACACCACCATGCTTAAACAAGTTTACAAAGACGAACTGTCGGTGAGCCAAATTATAGCCTTTATACAATATTTATGTTAGGTGTAAAGCTCCTAAAGCCAGATCAAAGAATTCTAGTGAAAACAGAGAAAAAAAATATCCAAAGCAAATTGCTGCAGTTCCACTACCTTCTTCAAGTTCCCTCAATTTACACACTAAAAATCTTAAAGAACACTTCTACTGTACCTGATTTGTTTAGAAGAATTCCTGTTGTGTAGAAAAAGCCATCCACTTTTAAAAATTGCTCTGGCACTGTCAGGTAGGCTGTAACATTTGTAAAATGGTAATCTGTTGGAAGTTTTATTAAAAACTTTGCAAACTGAACACTTGGTTGAGATTTGGCATCTGAAAAAGAGCAATATTTTGATACAATGGTGGTAAAAAGACAACAGTGTTTTTATCACTGCTCTGAAATATACTGAACACCCGATTTTTTCCTTAACAAACTTTCTCCAGATGCGGTAAATTTCTAGTTTCATATCTGTCACACCACAGACTTAACTGAAAACTTGCCCTTGAGCAGGTAAGTAATATCTATTTTTTCTTGTGGAAAAGAGAGCTCAAAAAGCCACTGGATAAGTAACCTTTACTTTCCACACAAGATTACAAAGGTTGACAAAATTACCCTTGTTAGAGAATATGAATGTGTTTCAATAAGTTATTTTTAAGGAAACATCTGCACACATACAAAGTGCTTAGAGTACAGTTTGCCTGTACTGAACTTACCAGACAATTTTCCAGTAATTAAAACAGTATCTTCAAACAGCCATATATTAGCTTGACTTTGTGGGAATAGCGAAAGCGTCACAGATGAGTATACTGTGGAAAATGATAATATTATGTTACACCACTGTGCAAGCATCTCAAAATCTTCTAGAAGGTTGCCTGATTGTGAAGGAATGGTGAAGAAAGCAGACAAAAAAATGAAAGTGTCTGAAGACTGCATAAATAAGCAACTCTTCTAATTCAAAGCATAAGTTACATTACATTGGTTAGACAGGGAGATCTATATGGCACTATTGTTTTCCCTTGAAAAAGAAGTGGCTAGAATATTATAGATATCCCACCTCACTTCTTTCTTCTTAAGAATTACAAATGTATTTTTCAAAAACAAAGTGAAATTGTTGTATACAGGAAGACTTGTGAGGAAACACTGGTGAAGTGAACCTGTAGCAACAGGCAGAAGTACCCAAAGTGATAGCTGAGCTAAGACATTCAGAAATCATTAGAGAAAACATGACTTTTGATAAAGCCAAAACACAGAGCCAGCCCTGTACTAAGCCAATAAACAACAACTCCAAATACTCTCATGGTACAGCAATATAACCTATTTAGCTTTAGAAAGGAGTGTTTTCAGCTTTTACCTTAAAAACAAATTTTAAGAAATCTAACAGATTTGTCACACTTTCATCTGCACTGGCAGGCAAAATCTCCTTAAATTGATTTTACTCTATCATTTTCAGACAACATTAACTAGACAGACTGCTGAGGAGAAACATGTCTATCACCTAAAGGTAAACAATGGGACTGTAAGAGGCATACTCACTTGGCATTTTCCCAGTCTTCCAAGGCAAAGATGTTAACACGTAGCCATCCTTGTATGATGCAATAGTTAAACTTAATCCTAATTTATAGGGAACCTTTATTAATACTGCTCCATTGCTTCCAGTAAAAGTAGAATTTGTTTTCGTGTAATTAACAAACACCTCTACAGTTGCTTGTTGGAGGTACTGATGACTGATGATGTCGTTTACTTGAACTTTTAGTGTAAACAAAGATCCTATAACCAGGAAAGAAAGGGGAAAAAAAAGGGATCATAATACATCACAACTAAGGAACATTATTTATCTTCATCTAAAGTAAGGCTACTGTCTAGACAAAAATAAATGAGGTTATTGTTTACTCATTTTCATAAACACCTGCTTTTCCACATTGCTGTATTTTAACATTCAGTGTTCTATACACTGCCTCCAATTACTCTCCCACCAAATAGTCAGCAAGCCAATTGCTGTAAAAAAGCTGATCAGATGTCTTTCAAATGCTTTGCCAAATTACAGCTTTTCATTTCTGCAACTTTTTTTTCCTGTCACCTTGCAAAGTCATCTACGAATAAAGGATGGCTGAGTTTGTGCAGTAAAAGTGGGGAAAGGACTTCCAATTCACAAGTCACTTGGTGTTTCAGGAAGCTTCAGGAGACTATTCATTTCCAGCTGCCAAGCACGATGATGACTGCACAGACTGGACTCGGCTCATTCTCCATCTTAGGAAACTTGAATCATGCCTGCTGACACACGCTTGCACCGGTCCAGCATAACTACACTAACATATCACAAAACCTCCTGGAAGATACAGAATTAAAAGGAGAAACTGAGTCTATACATTTTGCTGATCTACTCATGCAGGTTCAGAAGTGTCAATTTTGCCATCGGCAAGCTAACACAGTGGGTGGGCAGAGCCAGGCCCATCTTCGTACCAGTTTTTCTAGATAATGACGTCTTTGGAATTGTGCTGTTTTCTGGTCACTACAATTTGCCATCACTAGGCTGGCTATATCTCAACATTAAATACTATTGACAGAACTTCCACAATTAGAAAATGAAGTCAGTCTTAGCTAATTAGATTTGTGCTGCCTCAGCACAGATTTGTGTTTTGGCAAGGCCACTGGAAAGAAATACCAGCTTAGAAGCAGCTGAAACATTTGCTGATACATGCTCATGCAAAGGTAGCAGCTATTTAGAAGGGAGACAAGCAGCTCTAAGGTGTTCAGTGCATTTCTGAAACATCGCTGCCAATATAACAATGTTTGGTCTCTGCAGTCTCCCCGCCTTGAGCCACTGGCTGCAAATGAAGGAGCACAAGGGCTGTGGCTCTGTCCCCTCATCAGAGCCGAGGTCGCACAGCTGCCCATGGACAACCACAACAGCCACAAGAGCCCCCCAAACAGCCCTTTTCACCTCAGGAGAGTGTACCCAGGAAGGCTGCCCGCATACTTTGAGACCCAGGCAAAGGTCCGCTTTCTTATTTACCACTAACTCCCTCAGCGCGAGGAGCTTCCAACGTCAAGCACACAGCCAACCATCCAGTTAGCAACTACTCTATGGGACCAACAACCAGAATTCAAGGTTCCATCAGTTCCTTCCTTAGCAAGAGACTTTTCTCATCCTTGCCTACGATATTTTTATATCAAATTCTAAAAGTTGTGTTTTAGAGTAACTGCCTGCAATATATTACCATGCTATCAGCTAACCAGATTAAAAAAAAGAGTGCTGTGTGATTTGCTGGGTCTGAGCTGACTGAATAACAAGATTTCTTCCATCTTTTGTCTTTGTAGAACACCATATTTTTGGACTTAATCTAATTAGGGCAATGAAAGGTGCACTGACCTGTAAAGTAGAAATCACATGCCCTAGGAACAGCAGACTGTACCACTGCAACAACACATAGGCAACACCACCCAAAACCATTAACAGCGTATTTAGTCTACACCAACACCTACCTGAGTTTAGTAAAATGAAAACATACAAAAAGAATTTTTTTTAAAAAATAACCACACAAAATAATAACTACTTGAAACTTCCTTAAATACACAGTAATGATAGAGAAAAGCTAAAAAAGCATATCCATGAGCAGCAAAAACCTCTTATGCCTTTGGAGCTCATAAAACATGAGGATAGTTAGGTGATGCAGGGGCACGCCAGGCCGCCGCAAGCCTTCCCCCTGCTGCAGTCTTGCGTTGCTCATACACGTTGATGTACTACAGGTTTTACTGCCTTGCACAGTGCATTAAAATGATATGGCGACTGAGCCCTGAACACTAATGAAACTGCTTTATGGCTACGCTTGGACAGTTATTATCAGAAAGGAGGATAAGTTCTCTTTGACCAGTTTTCAATTATCGTGCTTCTCGTAGCTATCAAATAACCTGCAAATCTGATTACCTCCTTCCCCATGACCTAAAGTAGGTTTCTTTTGCTAGTTTTTTTTTTCTGAATTACTCCACACACTTATGTATACAGATGTGTATGGATATGTACAGAATAAATTCTAACTGCACACAATTCTATATATTCCTAATTAATAAGGGAATATCTCATTCAATAAGTAATTGCGGGGTTTTTGTTTATGTGCTGTTTATATGCTACTCCTTAAAACAACTGCCTGAAATACACAAAGAAAAATATTTTCCTCCCTAAAATATGATACAGGAATGCTACTAAAATACAAAACCTACTGCAAGTGTTTTCCAAATAGGCGATATTAAATTTGCCTTTATCGAATATTTAAAAATATGATCTAAAATTTTTATTTTTCAGTGCATTACAAGTGAACCCACACTGTTCAAAAAGGTTTGCAGAATGTCTCTCCTGTCTCTCCAGGATGTAATTGAAACCAGTTTCTCTAAAACAAAGAACCTTAGATTTAGATACGAACAACTTTCATCACACGACAATAAATATAATCATTCTATCTGACTAAAAAGAAAACTACTTAGAAACTGCTTACACGGTTTTATGCATTTAGTACAGGACAAAAATCGCTTTGGCTCTCTGCAGAATCACTCTGGAAATTAAAATTTTCATCTAGTTATAAAACAGCCATGTAACAACTTTTAACCACGAGGTGACCGGGTAAAGAAGCTGTGTGCACAGAGCAGTCCTGGGTTACAAGGACAGCTAAAGCCTGTCCATGGTTAATTTGATTTTTAATCAAAATGATGCATGGTAAACACAATTACTTTGATAACTTTAAATCGTGTGGTTTTCTGTTTGAAATATACTTTGAAAACAGAAACTCCTGACACTTCACTTGTGTATGTGGTCCTCTTCAATAGTGTTCAACTAAAACAAAAGATGCGAGATTATGAGAAATGGCAGTGCAAAGAGCTTGTAAAAAAATATGAAATAAATTGGATCATAGGTCCCAGAGCTAATCACCCACTTGAACGTGAATGATGCACTCCGTGGTGATGACACCTTAGAATCTCTTCAGTGCAGTTCAGTAGCCTCGTGCTTGCCTAAGGAAATATTTTAATGCAAGAACGAACATTGGGATGTATATTCAAAAGAGCATCTTCGGCAAAAAATCCTGCAGCAATGCAGAATACATTACTGACTTCCAGGCACAAAGCAACAAAACTGGGAAAGTAGGACAGCAGAGTATTCACAATGCCCTATTTCTCATCAACCAATATCCACAGAAGCCACTGACAAATTCACAAGTTTGAAAGGATCTAGGGCTTGATTCTATAATGCTTTTTGTACAGCAAAAAGCTTTTTGTTCTGTATAGCAGACACTGCTTAACTAATCAAATCTACCTATCTACTGCAAGCACCTGCTTCATATTCAAGAAACAAAATGTGACAGATTATAAATAAAATAAACCACTCCCCACAAAAATCCAAACAACAACAACAAAACACGCTAGAACAACCTTTTTTTACTCAAGTGGATGATTAGTTACTTGCCAGACTGCTCAGCTGAACTTTTTCTTGAGGGTGAGGGTGAGGCAGTGGGCTGGGTGTGTAGATTCAAATTCTAACTCATTTTCAAAGTTCTTCAAACTTTTTTAAAAACAATCAAAAATATTTGCAGCAAATAAAGCATTTCAGTTATAGAGAAAGCACTTCCTTACTTCTACAGCACATGTTGTGATAGATAAATGCAGACTACAGTGCCAGGGTCCTTACACATCGATATATAAGCAAGAAAAAGCATCAGCTCCTGGGAGCTCATTCATGTGGATGTACACATTATTTCAGCACATACTGCAGTCTTAAATTAAGAGGCCTTTTTTCCTAACTTACTGGGATAGAACAAAAATAGTTGCTAGAAAACTTTTCACTCACTGTCCTGCTTTCTAAGTTACAGACCAAGACCAAGTTGTTCAGCTCCTAAAAGCAAACTCAGTTGTTTTAAGCAGTGTACACAGCAGTGTAAGAAAAAATGAAAATTTAAAAATTTACTGTAATCTCAAATAGAGACATTTATTCCTTGTCCAAATCTTTTTTTGCTCATTTATTAGTCTTTGAAAAATTATCTTTAAATTATTTCAATTGAATTTCTAATTTCAATTACAAATAGTTTCTATTTCTTTTTATCTTTTATACTGTCATCTTTCCCTTGAGAAACTTGCTCTGTGTCTCCTTCCTCCCAACATTCACTCCATCCCAGGATAACCTCTGTGATGATATAGTATTTTAGTACATGAAAGCACCAACTGTAAAGACAGACAATTACTTTCCTAATGATAAGTTTTTGAAAGTTTCATAAATTAAAAAGTGAAAAATACATGAAATAAGATTAGACATGTTGAATCAAACCTGTCATGATGTATTTTTAAATGGAAACTACAAATCTAGCAAATTGAAAAACTACATAGGTTCACTCACAGCAAATTAGCACATCATCCCGAGTGAAATTTAGGGTCCATAATAAATCAGCGGGTCACAAAGACTATTATTTATTCATCTGTTTCAGTGAACCAAAATCCAGCTTCATATTAGAATATATCCACATCAGGCAGTATGGAAAAGCTGACTACAGAGTGAGATACTGGAAAAGAATATCATGTCTTGCAGATCAGGACATCTATTTTGATTTAAGAAATTTTAGTAGAAAACAAGAGAAGCAAATAACATGATCACACTATTTTAGGGATAGGCTGTCTTCTTTCTCACAATCATACAGATTTTTCCTGGAGAAATATTTATTCTTAGCGTGCTTTCATATAGAATTCAAACATAATTTTTGCATAAGAAAAGTCGATGCTTTAGAAAAGAAAAATTTGAAGTATATTTACCAAGAATAATTCTGTTTCTATTAGAATATCCTTCTCCTTACGCACTAATGTATTTCTGGAACTTTTATTTTGAGTGTGTGCATATGCATCTTTGACAAAGAACTAGATCCCGAGGAGTATCACAGTACATACATTCCAACACTAAGCACTACCATAAGTTAAACAATTTCACAATCACAATCTGACCAGCCTTAAACATCTGTATTGCTGCATAGGTGCATCAATATACCACTCTCTTAAAGTTTAAGATCCATTATACATAAGAATAGATTTTTTAAAAAATCCTCTCCTGTAACCAGTAGCTGCTGAGTAATACCACTGTAAATGCTTACACTTCCAACCAAATGCACAATAAAATTGAAATAGCAAGATATTCATTACCACAAATGCTGATAAATCAAATATCTATGAAATTAAGGTCCTGTAAAAATAAAAAAAAATATATAGTTCTTTATAGGTTGTATCCTTCATGATTAATGCTATATAAACAATAAATACCCTCCCAGAATGGTTATGCTTATGAAAACTACGCAAGACTGTCATCACACCAATTGATAATGCTGTAAACTCTCATTCACCTACTCAATGGGAGAGTATTCCCAAATCCTTTCAGGTGTATCTAGCAAGATGCATAGAATAAACAGAAAACAAACATTTCCCTTTAAGTATTTTAGGCCCTTCTTGAACAAGAGCTATGAAATTTAGACATAAAAACAGCTGTGAACACTTTATTTTTGTGTTCCCTTAACACTGCTTCATACAAAGAGCTCATTAAAAGAATCCTATTGGAATACTTCTAAATGAATACCATGTACTGTTACAAGGTACTGACTTGGTAAACAGTTGAATGCTGTTTTTTCCTCACTTGCTGCCTTTATTCAACTTGCATATTAAAACCAGAATGTTTCACCATCCTATGTGGAATATGTGAACTCACAGGATGTGGTAAATTCATTACCAAAATGTATCCCACATATTTTGATGCATTGGTATACTGGTATAAGGAATAAGGTACTCAAAACAAAATATCCACATTATAACACTCAGTACAAATGACCTAGTGCTGGATGACCACCAAATATGCTCCTAGAATCAACTTGGATATGGCACTACTTTTCCTTTGGCAGACCCTTTCTAGCCGCAGTCCCCAGGGGGACTCTAGTTATTATGTGATTAGTTAACAATATACATTTCCCACTCAGCAACTTTACAATCAAATCCTCTATTTGTAATCAATACCTAAAAAAGTAGATAAAAATAAATAAACCTTATGGAGATTTTCTAATGCTTATGCAACATAATCTCTTAATGTTCAGTACACTTGGACAGTGGAAGATTTTACTATTAACTGTGCAGTTATAACTATTATAACCTAATTAACCTAATTATAACCTAATGTGGTAGTTTTTGTGGAGCATGCCAGGATTTGTTCCACAGAATTCTTTTGGGTTGTTGGGTAGAATTATCTGTAAAAAATTCTCTGCAAGTTCCAAAAATGTTGCCTTCATTTGGCAGATCAAGAAAAATGTCACAGGAAGACAATACAGTGCCCCTCATCAAATATGATATTTAAGGCCCTGAAGTTTTTAACCTCAAGGTAGATATGCCTGTATAAACTCCCAGTGGAATACTACGACCTACATAGCAGTATTTCAAATGTCACTGCGTGTTACTTACTAAATATGAAGGAAAACTATAGATACATTCAGTGACATGATGATCACTATTGTTTTCTGAAAATACCTTCCCCAAAGCTACAAAAAAACTCAAATAGATGCTTGAAAAATATATTTGTGGCATTATAGAAATATTTATCTATCTTACACTCACTGTAAAAAAGATACCCCACTCCCTCCAAGGAAGGTGAATGTGTACTGACATACATGGAGGAAATAAATTAGTAAGTTTTCGGGTCAACATTTCCAAACCACACTACAACTGACAAGGAGGTTTAACAAAAATATTGTCACACTCCAGGTAAATATTGCTGCTCTCTACTTCCTCAACATTCAGCTCATTTGTGAGTGCTCAAGATGTCTTTTAATAAAGTCAAGTTGCACAAAGGAAATCATCAGAACAAAGAAAAAAGAGTAAAAACCTAAGTAATTGGTTCTTAGAAAAAAAAAAATACTGCATTTTTCTATTAATTTTAATTAAGTAGAATTCCACATATGTCATAAAAAGATTCAAACACAGAAATGCAATTCAGGTTACATCAAACCGTAAAGCAAAGCAATTAAATCAAGACTGTGCCTTTAAAAATACATCACTTCCACACACACGGGTGCTATCCAGGTAAAGTGGCAACACAAAATAGATTAATGGCTTAACCACTGCTACTCTGACTCATTATTGTCTCTTCACAGCTCAGCACATGATCAAGTGCTCCAGGATCCAGTTTAAGGATAGTTATTAGAGATGAACATGCAATTATCAGCCCACCAGCTGTGCCTTCAACACACACACACACACCATCAATGAAGCCATACCAGCTCTGCCCTTGCAGCAGGTGGCCAAATTCCTTTGGAGAGTAATCAGCACCAAACTATGCTAAGATGATGGAAATATTTTGGTTGCTATCAAGACTCAAAATGGACATTAAGTGCTGCTTTTCCCCCCAAGATTAAAAAGATTCTTTCAGCACCTGTGATGTTGGGGCAACCTTTGGAAAGGTTCAACCAGACTGAGGGAAACAAAGGTACATAAACAGTTCTGAGATTATCTGATCCATGAACTACTGAAGAAACCAGGAGACAGACCTGTATAAGGATAGAACACAGAAACCCCACAATTAATTAAGAAGCAAAAAGTTCCAATGAAGAAGCTTCTGTCCAACACTGCATCAAAACAATATCTGACACAGTTTGAACCACTATTTCAGTCAACTTAATTACAGGATTTCTCAGCACTATCAGTCCACAATCAAACTCTCTCCTCCTGACTTGTGTTTCTTTGCTTCTACAACCAATGAAATAATCGTCCGTGATATTCATCACAAAGCATGATTCCTGTTAGTAGCTTCTATTCTTCCAAGAACCACACTCTATTGATGTTCTGCACCTTCACAACATAAAATACTGTTTTCTTCTGCTCACTTACTGAAAGGTTTCAGAATAGAGGGAAAATATTTTGCAGATTTTTTTTTTTTTTTAGTAATTCTGTTAATGTCTATAATAGTTTGAGGGGACAGGCAACTTCATGTTAATTCCAGCAGTGTAATCTATATTTTCAAGTAGGTTGGTGTCATTGCTTTATTTTTCCACTTAAGCTTGTATGAGTACCAGCAAAATATCAAAGAGTTCTGCTGCATCATAAATAATAACTCCTATGAGAGAATCCCATTTATAGCTCCTGGGAACCTTGCCCATGTGAAGTCATTAATGAGCTTGTATTTTGTCAGATTTAATAACCAAGGCTGTATTCCCCTCATGACATCACAAATTTCCTGATAAAATCTCCCAACTCTCTTACACTGCTTTTCCATCACAGGACAAGTTATCAGAAGATGAGGACATTTTCTCTGCAAAGCAGAGATTTTCTGGCAACTGCAAAGAGAGTTTTAACTATATTGAGATCTCTGAGTAGGTTTACTTTTATAGAAAAGCTTTTAAAGAGTGAGAAAGTCTATGCTAAGCAGTACTATCTACTTCTGAGACAACTATATATACATAATACTTACAAAAACAAAATACTTCAATGGAAGATCTAATCCCAAATTCTCCTAACTCACGTACGCTAGAGGAAAAATAAAAGTCTGCCTGATATAGAAATATACAAGTTGCAACAGAAATGGTACCAGCTGTATCAAAAAGAGCACAACCAACAGATAAAGCAAGGAGATCAGACCACTTTATTTAGCCCTTGTTAGATCATATCTGGAAACTACTTAATTTTGGGCCCCAAGAACAAAACATGATATTGACAAAACAGAGTTTATCAGAGGACCATCTAGACAACAAGGAGGTCAAAGCTTTTGACTTCTGAGGAAAGGCTGAAGGAACCAGACTGGTTTTATCTGGCACAGGAAAGGTTTTGGCAGGAGGGAGTGGACCACTTTTGTTGTTGTTATTATTATTGTTAACTAATGACTTCCCAATGCTTACAGCTCTCTATATCTGTTACCTCTTCACACCTATAACCCCTGTTAAATACAAAAAAAACCCACTCCCCCATCACAGCTCTTCAGCCACTATTTTCAGGGTACAGCTACAGCTGCTAGCAGTTCAGAGGAGACCCACTTCAAAAACAACTAAATGTTTCAAAATGGGACAGAGAAAAATCAGAAGGCAGAAGGCCAAAAAAATTGCTTGTCTCTATGCTATCCACAGCCACAATTTCTTTCCATGTAATCTCAGTGACAAGCCATCTCTTACCTTTGCTACTGGTAGCACTGCACTATCTTAGTCTCCTGAGGCTATCAACAGTAGATCCAGAATGTAGGCCCAGCAGGAGGATCTGACCCTGTAACCTATCATCTTCAAATGTCTCATCCTCGTGTCAAAGTGCTCCAGCACTACTGCCCCCGCAGCTTGAACACTACCAGCTTTTAGCTTTTAGTTAGTGGAGACTCTTTTCAAGCTTGCCGTATAGAGCTTAATCACAACCTAGGGGAAGAGAAAGAAAGAGAAGAAACTAAGGGGGAAGTAATAAAGGCAGCAAGGAAATCAGGCAGTGTTGATGTCTCCACTCGGTGAGCCCTCAGGGGCTTATGCACACACAGACTAGAAAAAACATCACTCCCTAGCCCTGCCAATCTTAGCAGATCACACAGGATGGCTCCCAGGATCTACATCAAAAAATAAAAAAGAAACAAACAAACAAACTCCACACACTTACATCATCAGGGTCATGTCATGCAACCACAATAAACTGAAGACCTATTAGTATTTTGTTTACAAGAATGCATAACTCTCTTGCATTCAAAGGGCAAGAGGCATCATCTGGAAACTACTAGTTACAACAGCTGGCCCAGCTCAGATGGGAAAATTCATTTTGATCCCATTATCTACAGATGCACAACAACTGTTCATGTAGTTCATAGCATTAGATTGTTGCCTGACAGTACTAGTTGCCACACTTAAGTCTTGCTGTGACTGGGAGGCAGCATTTAGAACAACAGGTGCTTTGGGAAGGTCTTCTATACAGGATAGCACTATGCTCTGCTCCTGTTTATCACCTGGTTAATGTTATAATCTACTCACTTTACATTATGTCTCCTCAGGCAGAAGGTGTAAGCACCACCCCTCCCAATCTGTCTCTCACAAAAGGATAGGGCAAGGGTTCAGACTCTCATTTGTCTGACTGGAATGAAGAAAGCGTGGAGAATGCTGTGCAAGCAAATGCTTTATCTGTGCCAGAGCTTCAGACACTTAGAAGGATGGCCCTTTCTCAGACTCTTTGACAATGTTCAAGCAACTAGGGAGACCTAGGATTTGGAGTTACAGCCTGAGCAACGTCTTCCTTACCAAATACCCAGCTTATGGACAGCCAGTTTAAGCCGCTCCTGAAGATTAATTAACTTCTCCTGAGCTTTCTAAACTGACATTGCCCAGCAGAGGCCATTTCAGCAACTTGTAAGGCTGCACATTCACATCCTTCCTTCAAACATATGCTCAGAGGTGGAAAATTGCTTTCAAATCTCATATTTTTCCTACAGCAACACAGAGTACCCTAAAAAAAAAAAAAAAAAAAAAAAAAAAAANAAAACAATAAATGCAATAGCTGCTTTGCAGCTTGCTAGATACAAGCTGTAGGCATACATGGAAGATGACTATTCAGATGCTAAGGCCTTGCAAGAGCACACATGATGTGCTGGAATAGCTTTGGCAAACTAGAAGAAGGAAGGGGGAGGTATATCTGATAGATTAAGGAAGGAATTAATGGCATTCAAAATTAAACAAGGAATCAGGAGTACTACAACGTGTCAGAACAGATGCATCTTTTGTGCGTCAGTTTCCCATTCATAACAGCAGAATATACTGAAGATAAAAATACACAGTGTTCAAAATGCTAAAGCAACTTGCACTATTTTTCTAAGTTTGACAGATCATGCCAAAAATTAAGGTTATTTTGAATAAACCTTTCCCTCAGATCTTTGCCTCAGATTGCAAAGACTTCCTCTATTATCACCCAGTTTATAGATAACACATGCTACAGGTTCCCAGTGACACCAATCAGCAGTGTATTCCAATCCTGTAGCTGCCTTTTTTTCAGCTTGACAGAAATTCAGTGAATGCTTTCACATATCAGTTGGTCTTTGATGCTACATCATCTGCCAAAAGACTGAAGAAAAGTAATGAAACTTGAACAAAACAAATAAGAACTGCAAAAACTACTATGCTGCTATAGGTAGCTTCCTGATATCATTTCTTACTCTTGCATCCTTTCACTTCCCATCAAAGTATAATTGTAGGTCCTGTTTCTTTGACTACTAATGCACATTTCTGCCCTTGTTTCTCTCAGCTTTTTACTGGAAAAACAACTATCCACACAAGCTTCTCAAAAGGAAATGTGTTGGATTACAGACCATGATGCTGTAAAATATAAAAGAAGTTTCATTAAAAAAAAAAATGCTTTCAGCACAGGAGAGCTGCTTACCTCTTCAGAGCCCTCACTAGCATTTTGCTTACACCTCATCAAATCTCTCCCTGAAATTTAGAAAAGTGTATTTTTTAATCTGTCCTCTGAGAAATCGTGGACCATATGGACACAAATTAGCTATGCATATTTCCTTTTCATTATGCATTTCTGCCCTATCTGTGTGCGTGTTTTGTTTTGTTTTTGCTCTACCATTTTCACTTTTACTTTGTTATTATTTGCTTCTGGGCATCAGGATACCCAGTGGCACAGAAAGCTAAGTACCTTAAGATCATATCTCCAATAACTCAAGAAAAGTCTGTATTTTACATACTTTATCACCTAGCTGAGAAACCATCTCTACAAATCTCATCTGCAAATAAAGTTGAAAAATAAAGTAAAAAAAGCTAAGGATAAGTCTTCTGAATATATTTCCAGAAGTGCTGGAGTTTGTTGTTTGCACTGTTCTTGTTGCTCACATGGCACCATTTTGCTGGCATAGGCATGTAATTCTTTTGAGTTCTATTGGATAACAAAAGAGTAATTTTTCACTTGACTAGAAATTAGCCTCCCCAAATCTCATTAAGCTTTTTCATATAAGAAATGCCTATTGATTCCAACTGAATGCCTATATTTGATCCATCTGAAAGCAATCAAAACAGTCTTTTATTTTAAAGACTGCAAACCATCTTCTCCACTTCCCAGTAGGAAGCAACCCGTAAGCTCTGACAATCCAAAAATAAATTTCTTCCATGACACTATTTTCTTACACCTCTTGGATGAGAACACTATGTTGCTGGTTACAGAAAAATTCAGCCCCAGAACATATCACAAGTCTCTAATTACAAAACTCTAACTCCATGAAAAGAAGCTGCATCCTCTGTAATTTACAGTCATGAAAATTGCTGAATAATTTCCTTCTTTATTTCTATAAATGCTACATGCTACAGAATTTCCTATACATCTTTTAACTCCTCACTTGTTTTCTGCAACAAAAGCTTCAAAACAAAACTGAATTTATTACTGCCCTTCTAATCTCCTGTCCAGTGATGACACAGAGAGAAAACTTTACAGTTACTTGACAAAGCAACAAACAAACCATTCCCACAGCAGTGTGTGTACGCGTATTTTGAAAGGTGCATCACTATGTAGTATCTCTCCCTAAATTCGAACTCACATTAACAAAAAATTTATCAATTCCAAAAGATGCTCGAAATATTTAAACAGGACCTACTACTCTTAACCAGCCACAGTTCTTCCCTCTCCTTTGTTTAGAACTACTATTATCTGTTACTATTTTTTTAATATTACCATGTTATCATTTTTATTTTCATCCCATTCAAAACTCAAAATGATCTTCCTGTCTTATTCAAAGTCACCTCCCAAAATATTACAAATCTAATTTAAGGTTGCAAAAATGAAAATAATTCGAGCACTAAAATAGTGTATAACATTCTCTGTGTTGTCTATACATATAACATCTCTTTACATAATGGCTGTTTTTTCCCCAAATAATCCTGTTCATTCAGTACACATGGTATATTTGCTACAGAACTTTGCTTTTTGCACAATATCTGCATTATAAATAACAATGCACCACATCCAGAATATCCTCTGGATCTCAAATATTAAGCCATCTTGATAAGGATAAACACAGTAAGGAAAATCAAACAGTTCTGCTTTGAATCAAAGACAGAAATATAATTTACTAGCTGAATATTCAAAGTTTTCACTGACTTCTCTTAATCATTTCTGCATATCAGAGTCTAGATTTCTAAAAATGCTACAAAGGAAAAAACAACTCACTGCCTATGTCCGTACAAAATGAGATGGGGACATGCTGGCAATCACCATGGTAGCCAGAGGCCTGGCTCCATCTTCCTGGATATGTTTTTCTGAGGTTTGAAATAATAGCTATATTCATGACAACACAAACCAGAGTAATTCCATGAACTGAGCCCTTCTTGTGCTTGCTGCTTTTGTCTAGTCTTTGAAATCTAGTTATTTCTTTTTGCAGGGATAGCTTTGCTATTGTTTTTACGGGAGGAGAAAGAGGTCATGAAAAAAAGGGTAACCATTCAATGATGTGCACCTGTACCTTCTCATTACCACACACGGGTATTAGACCCAGGATCTGCATGCCAAACCTATGTACCCTGCTTTGCAGAACTCAGCATCTTTTCTGAGACGGCCTAATAATTACACTGGCAGAAGTCTGATAATCCAGGAGATAACTGATCTGTAAAGCTTATAATTAGCTTGGGCATAACAGAGGTATCAAAAGAGAAATGTCAAATGAGAGAAAACACTGCAAACCAAAACTTTAGCTCTCCATGTTCCCTCCCTTAGGATGTTTTCCCTTCCACCTGCAACAATGGAGTCAAAAAAAAAATATATATATATAGAAAACCGAAATTCAGGCAGATTCCTTTAGCTTGCTTCCAGCAGTGAGGCCGCTGCCCACTCTGGTAGTTCCCAGTACAGTGCCTGCACCTGTGATATGAACACGCTCAGGGATCTTCAAAACAGTCCTGTTGAGGCTTCATTCCTTCTGATGGACGCAGATAATGCAACAATCACTTATCTTGCCTGCTTTTTGGCAGTATTCCATCAAAAGAGATTATTATAGAAAAAAATAGTATCTGAACTCTGGCCCTTTTTAAAAATTCAGAAATATTGTGGTATCAAAAAATTACACAAATACTTTATGGAAAGTACTTAACAGATCAAAACAGAAAGGTAGGTAACAGCTCTGCTATAATAATAAAATTTGTATGACAACGAGTTAGCATTTTTTTTTAAAGATTAATCAATACAAGGCTCTTCAATTTTATATAAGAGAAAAAAAATTACTGAGATCTTTTAAAATACTGAAAGACAGAGTAACCAGCGAGATACAGTATCCAGCAAAAGAAATAAAACTGTAAATTTACTGAGGATCAGCACAAATGATTATTTCTAAACTAGGATTGATCATGAAAGCTGTGTACTGTAGAGCACTTCCAGGACTCTTACACTTAAAAACCTATAAGCAAATGAAGGAAAACAACAGTAGCTAAGTGCACAGTTACGTAACTGCAGCAACAGTCTACCAATAGCACTGGTGTAAAATCAAGTGCCAAAGATTTTGGTCAGCATTGAAGGCAAAAAGGTAATAAAGCTTCTTGAAATAAAATTGGTACCAAAAAGGATCGTGCAGTTACTAAAAAAGGGTCTTCCCTCCCTCCAAGATCAAGTAAAATGTGCAACTGCACATGCCGAAAATGTTGACAACATATTTTAATAGGGGTTGTTTGATGATTAATGGTATACTCCTTTGAAAAACTCAGTAAGGTAAAAACCATCAGATCAGAGGCAGAAATGAAAGCCAAACAAGCTCAATGTTGTTTTTAAATATTCCAATCATTTACAGTTTTTTAAACAAACAAACAAACAAACAATGAGAATAACAATGCCAAATCAAGGTATTTTAAGGGAGTATCAGGAAATCTTGTTTTCTAACACACACACACATATATATACGTATAAAATGACCTATAATTTTGTTTGTATTCCTCAGAAGCTATTTTCTTATTCTCCATCTTTAAAAAGTCACAAGCAGAGGCCATAATTCAGGATTTTTGCCTACCTTGGCAGATTTCTGGAGATTCACTCCAGCAAACCATTAAGCATTTGCCTAAAATTAAGCTTATTTGGTATCTTTTTGAAATCGAATGGGAACAGAAGCACACATATATGCCTACTAAAAAAAAAAAAAATGCACAGTTAAACGTATGCTTAAGTGATTTGCCCATATGGAGTCTTGGTGCTAAAAGGTCTTAAATAATTAATGTTCAAAACCATTTTGAAATTCTTCCATGAAAGGCAACATGATGAGAGAAAGAATGGCTTTATCTCAAATTTGGGCCTTTAGGACCTCCGAACATCATTATTTTTCCTCTCTATTGGTAATGAGGGAGAGCCTTACCACCTGCCCCAATTCTGCCACTGGGCAACAAGCGCGATAGCCAAGCCTGATGCCGAAACAGGCACATTATTTCCACGCTCAGCACTGCTGCTCAAAACCTAGTCTTCCCTCCTTCCCCAGGGGCTCCCCAGCACCACGGCTCTCCACGATGGCAGCCCAGGACGCCGCACGCGGCCTCGCACCTTGCACGACACCCATGGCTCTGCGCGTGGGACAGAAGCTTCGTGCCGGACAGTCCGCCACAGCCGATGGCGAGGCCAGCCACAAACGATGCGGCGGCCCAGTGTCATCCCCACTACCTGCTGTCACCCGCCCGCAGCCCTTGCGGCAGTAAAGATGGATGCTGGCCCGGCATCCTGAGGCTTGTTTACCGCGCGCTCCCCTGAAACGCGGCCCCTCCTCGGACAACCGCGTCAGCACCGGCAAGGCGGCACCAACCGCTCCCCAACCGTCGAAACGGCCGCCGGGCAGCGCGCAGAGCCGCCCCTCCGCGCACCTGCCGCGGTCCCCAGCACTGTCGGTACCTGCGGCGGCGGCGGCGGCCCCCGGCAGCGCCGAGCGCTGCTGCTGGGGGCGGCCG
>VWPW01020088.1:464696-511718 GCA_013389825.1 Crypturellus undulatus
CCTGGCCCCGCCCCGCGCGTGGCCGTTGACACGCCGCGGCGGGCGGGGCGGCCGTTAACGGGCGGCGGCAGCCGCGGCAGGAGGGAGGCGCCTGCGGGGAATCCGCACGGGCCGGTGTTGCTTCCAGCGGGGGAGGCTGAGCGCGACGGGAACATTCACCTTCCCCGCTACCCTGGCAGCCGTGGCGCTGTGAGAATTAAGGGGGTATATTAACATGCACGGAACAGAGCTAGACTTAGAAACACCGCCTCACACAGAGCCACTGTGGCAGGCATGGGTGTCAGCAAACCCCAGGGCTGACACCGCATTGGGGTGAGACTCCAATTCCATCTCCAGCTCTACTAAAACTGTGACTTCAGGGCTGCACTGAAAATACGGGCTTCGTTCAAAAAAAGGGGCTTTGAAAACTGCGATCTGGCCTTTTCGCCTCAGAGGAGCCTAGCAAAGAGAAGTTCTTGAAAATGCACTGAGGAGGAACATACCATACCCCACCAAAACCAAACAAATAAAGCAAAAAATCTATTAAGATGTTCATCCAAATACTCGGACTTTAAATTTCATTGAGTATTCCTTTCTATATTGAAAGTGTAGTGCTCTATAATAAAAATTAACAAAATTGCTTCAGCTAAAGTAACAAGTATGGCTATGAAAGTGTATCCCTTTATTTTGATGATCAAAATATTTACTGGCACTCCACTCAAGTTACCGTATTGAAAGAATTCAAAACTAAGAAATTAATACTATAACAAGAAATTCCATCTCTTCTAGAATTGTCCCAGTAAAAGGGCAAAAGGTGATCATCATCTACAGTGATGTAACAACTATGAAAACTGAACAAAATACAACTGGAAAACAGATTTTGTATAATGCTGCCTTATGATGATGAGAGAAAATATTTTTTAACAGAACAGCTTGTGGGTACAAATAGTTTTCACCTGACATTAATAAATGCTATTGTAGCAGAGCCAGTACAAGTTGCATGATGTGAACTTTTCAAATTTAGTAGATTATTGTGGGTTACAGCCATACATTGGGAAATATTTTCAGATGAATTAAATGCATGGTTAAAAAAAAAAAAAAAAAGAGGGGGAAAAAAGAATATTCCTGGAAAAGATATTCAGAGAAGACATGTTAATTCAGAGGTATTTTATTCCAAAATTCTTATCACCAAAATCAACATAATACATACAATAATATTTCTCAAACAAGTTATCCAATTATATTTTAAAATGAATACTTATATATAAAAATATAAGCTAATAAAGTCATTTTAAATTTGAATTAGGATGAAAGGAATGAGTTGAAAAGAAAACCATAGCTTTAACAGCTACATTTGATATCAAGACAAAATTACTGTGCAAAAATACCCACATATTTCTCTGCAAGATTTATATTTTAATAAGTATAGGGGCACTTCAAATGTATATTACTCACTTTAAATGTACCAAAGGCCTTTGAAATAAGTTCATAGTTGCTGAAAATATTTCCATTTGTTTTATTAATATATTACATGACTAAGAATGCCAAAATGCAGCAGTCTTGTTAGTAAGTTAATTTTTTGCTTATGCAAACAATGCTAAACTAATTTAATGCACAAGCAAAAATCCATGAAAAAAAAAAAAAAAAACAAAAAAAACAAAAACAAAACACCAAAACCCCAGCTTAAAGAAATAAACTCTTAAATTTTCAAAGTATTTGTATCATAACATATCTTTCCTTCAGGGATTAGAAAGGGACACTTAAACCTGAAGACTTTTTTTTTTTTTTTTTTTTTTTTCAGAGTNTTTTTTTGCAGAGTCAAATGCTACATTTTCAAGTACTTTGTAAAATCCAAGAGTCAAGTTAATACTAAATATTTGGAATTCACTGCATTTAAGCCTAAATTTAATTTGTTATGATTTTTAATGAAATTCCAGATATTGCAATCATATGAAACAGTAGTAGCACTACAGACTCAGAGCCATTATTATAGAATCTCTAGTCAAAGTTGCCACAGAGGACTCCAGAATATTGTACCTGTTCTCAATAACTCAAGAGTTAGTAATAGATAAGCTTTAGAATATACATTAATCTCACCCAATGTGGGTGATCAAAACCTTTCTACACTACTCATTTATCACCTCAATTTAATACCCTGGTTTTGTTAATGTCCTTAAAAATATCAACCACTGCCAGACAACAAATGGTACCTCCCTTATTAAACAAACGAAAATTAGCAAACAACCTGGCAATGAACTAGATGTGAACAGAATGTTATATTGCACTCGGGAATTAGAAGCTAGAGATTGAGTACCAAAAAGTTCAGGTCCCACAGAAATGAGAATTATCAGAGCTCTACATGTCATCATGCTGCCCAGTGGGGCATTTCTTCATGGTAGGAGACCAACAACTGAACTAAGGAGTTCTTCCTGCCTCAGAAACAGGCAAATGGAGAAACACATACAAATACATGCCACAAAACAAAACAAAACACCTTTGCAGAAGGCTCAGTGAATCTGCACACTGTCACCTCCCTTTTCATTTGGGATGTCCATTCTCCTTTAAAAAAGGACATTTTTATCCCTCCCTCATCAATAATCAGCCATATTGAACACGGAGGGCCCAATGCAGAGACAGTTGAAATTAATGTCAGTTTTTCTATAAAACTATAGAATAGCCTCCACCTGGACTGGAAACAGATGCTCCTAGATGTTCATTGTGCTAATGTTACCTGTGACTATAAAGGTGTGGGAAAAAAAAAAAAAAAAGAAAAAGAAAATACTACAGCATCTATGCCAGAATAACCATCAGCAGACCACGGTGTTGCAAAATCTGGTCTCATTCCCTCAAAAATGCCATGCTAGAATTTGCTCTCTCTTCAGAAGCAGCTCATGGCATTTTTCTGAACACAGATTTACTGCTATACTACTTTGAAAGCACCATGAACATGTTGAATACAGCTGAAATATTTTCAAATTATACCTGTGAAAGTTTACTGTTAAGGCTACCTAAGCACAATTTTAGAAAGCACTAAGTATTTAAAATACTTGTTGGCATTATAAAGAATGGGCAATTATTACAAACTTTCTTGAAGTTTCATAAGCATTATGTGACACAAAGATCAACATGTAAATAAAAAGTTTAAACAGAAAAGTAGGTCATATTCAATACTAACGTGTGATAATTCATAAATTCGATACTAACATGTGTGAATATTTCTCAAAAATCTCAACTTATATTGATAAATCTATTCCATGTCTGACTGCAGTCATACTTAAGAATGAATCCAGACTGTAGTGGTATTTCTGGAAAGAAATGTAAACATATAAATTAGGTTCCTCTTTATATTTTCTAAATATTGTTAAATATGGTAGCACATAATGCACATTTTGCAATATAAATCACCTGTTTATTTAAGATCACTCTCTCAAAAGAGGACTTGGTCAATGATCTATTAACATACTTGCATTTTATTATACTCACAATATCCATTCTATGCACATCATTTTTGACTTAGAGGCATTCATTTCACTCCAAAATACATTTTTAAAGGTTTATTTAAAAATTTCAGCATCATTAAAACATAAGGACGAATCAATGCCTGTGAGCCACTGGGACATCTATAGTAACACAAGTGCATGTATATTTTGTAAACTTATTGCCAAATCTAGAATGTAAAACCAAAAATATCCCTTCATCCTCATCCACGTTCAGAAAAGCATTCTGATTTCTACGGAACTGGAGTGGAATTTTAAGCTGAATTTGGAGTGTTACATCTGTGCTCATTAAGGAACCTGTATATTGCAATGGTTCTGACTTTGTTTTTAAAATAATTAAATTGGAAATTAGTGGACAAAGTAATTGGTTTCTAGTATAATGTAAGAAAATAAAAATCACTTAAATAAGTCTTACTTTACATCATTTCAATACACAGAAGGAACTTCCATAGCTACAGCAGTTGTACCAATAAAGTGTACCTTTTTATCCTAAAACACAACAAGACGTTTCCAGTTGACACAGTAAAATTAAGATGTAGTTAGCTCTGACGTTAACAAGGATGTGGTGTCCCTTCCCCACGAGCCAAAGGGATCTTGGCCATGCTTTTATTTCCTCCATCTCCTAATAATGCCTAGACGTGTAAGTAGTCTAATGAATTTCAAGTCAACACGGTGTGTACGTGTAACGAAAGCACACGCAAGATTTAGAGCTCTTACCTGTCTACTGACAGTGTCTTAAGCCTCTTAACTTACTAAGACGGAGTAAAAACAATCCTCTTGCATATAGATAATTAATTGGCAACGTATGTGAACTAAGAGCCTAGAATCCTGTGAAATGAACCTGTGTTTTATAAAAGTCGCATTTTGAGGCAAGGATTAAAGTTTTGAGTTCCTACTGTATTCATAGTAACAATACTAGAAGTAAAGACAAGAATGAAACCTTGACCATGCTGAAGACTTTAAAATTCAGCGGTACCAAAATGTTCCTCTCATATAAACTAAACTCAAAGAAATTGTGCAAAATGAAAACATGTAAATGGATAAGTACGCAAGCCTATCTGAAGTACACATTGGCCCCCACATTAACTTTGTGCTACTCTATTAATGACTCAAATGGAATCATAGTTCAGTGAAAGAAGTGGAATTAATGGGGAAAGTCATTTGTGGATTTTAAATCTCAAAGTACACAGAAATGAAAGTTGAACTGTTCACTTTGTAGACTTTTGGATTTACCAAGCATTGCAGTATTTAGGAGAGGTGCATCTTGGAAAAACATAATACAAAACCAAACCAAATCAGAGATTTTTGTCCCCTTTAAGAGTTTGTAAACATAGAAACCCACTGGTATAATTATAGTAATAGTATATGTCTTCATTTCTGTGTGCAGCTCTATTTAAAGAGTTTATAATGTAGTTTATTCTCTTTTTCAAATGGAGAATAAACATATTCAGGTAAGGTTTCTGTTGCACACCTACACGTGGTTACAAACCAACTAACCTCCGAGCTAGCAGTGACGGTTAACAAAATGCATACGGGCCACCTTCCTGCCTCCTTTCATTAGTGTAAGAGGCTTCATTTTATGGGACCAAGCAGGGGGATGTAAACTAAAAGATTTGAATCCTTGGCTTTAATTCACTGAAATTTAATACATTTAAAAGCCAACTATGAAACAGAAAATACTTAGTGTCTTTTCTGGTAAAGAAAGGGAGTCTTTTGTGCAGGATAACTATTAAACAAGCCAAATCAACCTTCGCTCACGAAGCCCTTCCATGCTGCTGGCTCCCCTCCGTGGGCTGCCAAGCCCTCTGCCTTCTAGGGCAGGCGGCAGGGCAGGGCGAGCGCTGCTGAAGCACTGATGCAATCTAGATACATTTGGCTGGTAGACAGTGCAGGTTAAACCATCTCTGTAGTACCCAGTACTGCACTTGGACAAGGTAAACTATAAAATACCCGAATTATTAGCAGCTTTCCCAGGGTGCCTCAGGTAACCTGTCACAAATATTCCCTCTGCTGTTTTGCCATGGATGGAAGTTCAATCTAAGAAAATGCAACTTTTATGATCCATAAAGACTGTATGTTTTCACATCAGACACATCTTTTGGCAGTTAAAGTCCAACATCTGGCCTTGGCAGTACCTGAATGGAACCACACTCCCAAAAATTCTGTGGGACTCATCCATCCTGCTCCATGCAAACAACAGTCTTTGGATCTTGCCCTGCATCTTCTCACAGGGTCTCCTAGGGAGTACAACACCCCCAGCTTTCTCCCTCTCACCTCTGCTTCCATAGCCTCAATCTGTAAGGTAGGGGACTTAGGGAGAATAGTCTCAGGGAGTCCTGAGGGGGAACAGGAGACGGTGCAAAACAACAAGATCCCAGGGTATAGATGACCAGGCAGGAAGGGGAAACTGGGGTGCAGAAGAGATCAGAGGGTAATGATTCCACTGAATAACCTCTTCCATACGTATTTTTTTTTGAACAGGAGGAAAAATTATTAGCAAAATTAATGGGTAAAAGAATACTCTTTAGCTTTGTAAACCAAGCTGTGCTCTTTTTTTTGTGCAACTAGCTTTCATGAGCTAAGAAATTAAGTGTAGTGTACTATGACAAAAATCTATCAAAACATGTAATCCAGAAAGTGTCTGCAGTAGCTGCTGGCTTAAGGAGTGTAAATGAAATCTATGTAGCAAGTCATTCAGAGGCAGACTGAACGGAAAAATGATGTTGTCTCCTACATCCCAAGAAGCAAAATCAAAGCACTACGCATTACTTACAAATCAGTGCAGATGCATTAGTCACATGTGTCAACATGATTAATACAAAAGGGAGGATTTATACACATTGCTCTTATTTCGCAGGTGCCGATACCTTCTGACATCAGCAGCAGCAGTCACAAGTGTCTTTTCCTTAATAGGGAAACCAGTCTTTGTAACCATGATGAAGGCTTTGAAAAGTTTCAGAATGTCTTACAGATAAAACTCTGCTTAAGCTTCTGACGTTCCTTCCCCATTCTCATGGGGCTGCAGTTGTTCTCTTTCCTGTTCTTCTTGAGGTGGTCTGACACGTTTGAAGAAGCCCATCTGCAATTTGGGGAAGAACAAAGGAATTATGCTATTGTGCTTTTCAAAAATATAGGCTTGTTCTTTATCTTTCTCATTGCTTCTTCAATAGATCCTGTTATTTGAATATTTTTCTTTTACCATATTTTAGTCCTCCAAAACCAATAAATACCAACTGGAAAAGTTAAACTGAGTACTTCAGCACAGTCTCAGATATAATTTTTTAACCACCTTCTTCCCAAAGTTGTTTTTTTTCCTTAAACTTATCCAAAAAGCCAACAGATTCAGATCATTAAGGAGCCAGGGTACTTCTGCAAGGCGTTCCTAATATTTGAAGTAATACATCACTAATACAGGAAAAGAAAACAACACAAAACTCAAACATTTCAGTACTTACCCTGTACATAACAAGCACTAGAACAGCCAAGAGCAATAATCCTGCTAGGACAGCCAAAATTATAACCCACACTGGCACAGGCATAGGCTGGGGTTGAATGCCCCATGTAATATTTGTAGTAACCTAAAAGAAAAACACAATAAATTACATCCTGCACAGTCATGACAGAGTTCATATTTTCAGTTTAAGTAGTACATATTTTAAAAGTACATGATGTAATATTTAAAATAATCTGGCACCAATAAGGGTATATTGCTATAGACTAATAGAAAACGCATGATGGCTTTTTTGATCCAAATTTAGAAGGAATTTTAAAACGATTAAAATTATGTGGGGGAGGGGAAAGGGAAGAGTCTGTGGTCAGTGATGGCAAGGCAGCATGCGTTCTGTAAGGTTGGATATTTTCAGTAGTTGCAGAGGATTTTGGACTTCTTTCTTAAAAGGCAACATTCCTCAAAACAAATACCAATTCCAAAAGGTTCAGGAAGCTTTTTTTAAAAAAAGTAATTGCATCATAAGCTATAATCAATAATAAATGATGACTCTACTTTTTCAATCGCCTTCTTAAGATTTTTTTTAATAATCTAGTACCTACTGAAAGCTTCCAATCTGACAGCTCAACAGAATGACCCATTTTCTTTCTGCCTGCACCCTGTCTCCTCTCTCTCTTGGAAAATGCACAGATGTCTTTTTGTTCCATGTTCATATAGCACTTTATATAATATGGGTATGATTCATTATGCAAGCTGTATGTACTAGTATAACATAAGAAAATTTTCAAGTCAAATATTTCTCTAACAAAGGCATTAACAAGAAAATTAGTACTGTTTTCCATTAGTGCTGTTTTTCTGTTGGATCAATTAAATCTTTAAAGCTCCAAGTAGTCCATGGCTGAACTCTAGTTTTAACACAAAATACTTTATTTTGCCCTCAATTATATGTGTGTAAGTGATGCTAGTACATGAAACATAAAGGTCATAAAATTGGCATAAAAGCAACTCACAAGCAGCTATTCAGCAACAAATCTATCCCACCAAATAAGAAAATAAAACAAAACATTTATCTTTTACCATTCCTCACTGCTGTATTAATTTCAAAGTAATGAGTTATGCTAACTCAAACTAGGCATAAAATAACTTACAATTGTAGAATTATGGATATCTTCAAAGGTAAGGTTCTTATAAGGGAATTCTATAACACTGAAGGAAGCGGATGATTTGAGAGAGTAAGAGTGATTCTGATTTTCCTTCTGTGTGAGAAAAGCAAAATTAGTATTGCATATAGATGTAAAATTACTTCTTGTGTTTCTGAAGCAGGGGCAACCTACACACAGGCACTCACATTCATAAAAGTTTGGGTCCAAAGGCGGGATTTTAAATACAATATTGCACTCTTTCCCCTTTCCAGGTGGCCAACTTGACAGACTATTTTTAAACAATCAGCAGTTCCACAGCCCTGTGTAAAAAAATAGGAAGAACATTTCAACAGTAAATACCTTTGAAGAGACATCCAAAGCATTCTTTTTTCATAAACATATTTCATTATCCTGTTTTCTGTGCAGGACAGAGCTCCATAAACTACTGAAGTGTCTTAAGTAAAACCCTGTATTGAACAATTACTTGTAGTAGTCGTCCATAAGTGCATTGAGAAAAGTATTTTTAGATATCTGGATTCCAAAGCTGAAACATCTGACAGCAATTTTATAGTATGTACTTCATTTATATGTTTAGAAATAAATCCTGTAGCATTGGGTGGGTGGTAATTTCAGATCAATTCATATTACCATCCTTGCATATGAAAATAAGAGATTTTTTTAATAGTAAAACTAATGGCAATTGACTGTACTGCCTGCCAACACCTGCATGATGTTGCATGCTGCAAAAGACTTCAAATAAGATGATTGACCTAATCTATAAGTCATGTTTACGACTTGGAAAGCCCGAGGAGCATTTCTCAACCACATTTCCATTAAAGTACTTACGATAATATTGATGTTAGACCGTCAATATTTCAGGAAGAAAGCAGAGCAAAACAAGGCTTTGCTTTCTACCTGTGGTTTAGGTTACCCTATAGATAAAAGCACTGTACAGTATAGGTACAGCTGCTGGTGTAGCACAACTCAGTGGAATGCATTACTGTCAATGCTGTATATAACCTCTGCGGCGACGTCCTGCTGAGCCTGTGCGATGATCAGGCAAAAACCCAAGTTCATTCTTGTGCTAAAAGCAAACGAGGCAACCCACTACCCTTCAGAGAAGCATTTGTAAGAACTGAACGCTTGCAGCTTCTACCGGAAGATGAAGTCCTGTCAACAAGCATACTTCACCTGTAACTAGTAGCTGATCGTGGCGCTCACCTATTTCATCCTGGTTATCCTCTTTGATTGCACTTCCCCCACCAAACTATCATTTTTCCAATTAAGAAAACAGCACAATATGGAAGATTGACACTGAATTAAGTGCTCAGCTTGGATTTTTTTTTGAAGCACAAAATAAATAACAGCACAAAACAAGGCATATGCCAAATACTAGGTAGCAGAGTGTCTCATTAGCAAACTACTCTGAGGAAAATTCATGCATGCTAAAAAACAAACAAGCAGACAAAAACAAAATGTGCATATGACTTTTTGTCTATTACTCTTTCAGATACAGAAAAGCATTTCTAAAGCATTTTCTGAAATGACACTGCCTCTCTCGTGGAGCTCTCACTTCTTCATTAAAAACAACCTGTAATCAACATATCAACGTTCACAGCTTACCAAAGTATGAATGTCTCCCTCAAAGGCAGTTAAATCCCTTCGGCTGATACGATGACCACGATTATCTTCCCTACTAAGTGTTTCATTCTTATCTTCATCTTTAGGAGCAGAAATCTAGGATACACCAAGCAAACTCAAGTAATGTTAGTTTTTGCATTTAGATACCTGAAAACTTCAAAGTTCAAATACTAGGTCAAGAAAACATATACCTGATCAGTTTTTTTTTCTTTCTATCTTAACTAATGCTTGCAGTTCTTCAGAACCTACCTTCATCTACAGCTGTCACTAAAATATTGTTACCTTTTCTAGATCACTGATGCAAATTTCTAATGAGATCTAATGCAGTATCTTAAGTATCCTACTTCTTCAAATCCAAAATTTTCATTTATTATCCCTAAATCAGTTCCATTAATAGAATGTTTTTTGTTTTCATATGTAGAAAGAACACAAAATACTCTTAAGCCACAGTAAAAGCTTTTTGTAATTTTGTGATCTTTGATAAAATGTTTTTTTCAACATTTTTAGCTCTATAGTAAATAACACTAGTAGGATACTATGCACTGGTGTACATGTGTGTGAGTGTACAGACACTCACAAATACACAAATTCTTTTAGGACAGCCTTGAAACCGAATACAATAGGTTTCTTAAGTTATTTCAGTAATTTCTTAAAAAAATCCTATATCAAATGGCAAATTTATATATGAGACTAGGCAGAGGCAGGCTAATTTTCTTCTACATAAAAAGAATATAGAATAAAAATTGCGAAGAGTTGTGAAAATATATTACAAAACATAAAGCAAAAGCATGGGGAATTTATATCGACAGTAAAGATGCTTTCTGATTATCAAAGATGTCTATTTTCTTCTAGGAAATAAATCCCAGAAGACTTATATAAACAATCTAAAGGTGATTGGGATGTTTTGTTTAAGACCAGGTAATTCCACTGCTTCTAACTGAAAAGCCCTACAGCACAGTTTTCAGTAACAACACAGCAGGAACTGAGAGTGCACAGTCTTGTTCACCTTGGCACATTTGACAAGGGCTGTCAAACAACGCACTCGCTCTCCATGGGGACAGATGAAAACCTCACTCAGACAGTTATATCTTCTCTCAGGGATTTGTGTATTCTGTGTTTTCAAATCAAAAAGCAGCCACCACTCCACTCAAACAAAACGAAAAGTCCTCATTACCTTAATTTTCAATGGGTTGATCTCTATATCAGAAGTGCAGTTCATAGGACCATCAATTTCATACTGAACAATATACAAGAGCGTGTCGTTTTTATATTTGTAAGGCCACTGTAGCGTCATCATCACCTTACTGAAAGCACTCGGGCCGTTGTTTCTCAGCTGGTGATGAAAATAAAATCAACGGACATAAAAACCAATTCCACCTTTTTTGTTAAAACACAGTAGTTAAGTTTGTATTTGAGTCATAAAAGACGCTGAAAGCAAGACTGCTACTGCAACAGCATCACACTTCTACTTAAAATGGAAACTAAAGTCCCCCAATAGCAAAATCTTTAAATAACTTCTCTACTTTGATAGGAAATTACTTGCAAGAAAAGGCATAGAAACAACTTTTGCTTTGAAAAAAATTAAGTTTTGTTTTGTAGCATACTGCATGAAGTCACAGCCACCGCATGTTTCAGCCAAGATACCCTGAACATATGTTCATAATTTTCTTTAGATAAATTATATCTTATAACTATAGAATAAAACTCTTACTATTCACACAGCTCTCAATAGCTTTTGCTTAATTAAACAATCAAGATTAAAGCTGTGATCATTCTTTTGAAGCAATTTTTAAACACAATTTTTCAAGGCAAAAGTTCTTTGTGATAATGATTCAGAGCAGTTGGAAGGCAAATGAAGATCATGAATATTTTATATCCATGGATAACTTTTTGTGTTCAAATTATTTCAGCTATTTTATCTAGATTTTGAGGGGCTAGAAAAATCTTACAGACAATAAAACATGACTAATGATGTAAAATATTAGTGTCTTGTACTCAGCTGCTTTTGCTACACTAATTGAGAGCACTCTCACCCTTCTTGGAGGTACCAATGACTGACCCAATATAAAAAGTCTTTGTCCCTAACAAGAAGAAAAATGCTGACTCTATAGAAAGTTGTGCCCATATATGTTTTTCTTTTGTTTAAAGTCACAAAACTGACACTGACAGGAGTGGTAGTTGCATACCTCATAGATGTGCTGAACTAGAGGCCCTATGTCATCTTCTGTTTCTGGGTGTTCCTTGGGCTGCCAATTTGCAATAGGAAGGAATATGTGATCAGGAGACGACACACTAAATGGAGTGAACAAGTAGTTAGTTAGTTACTATTAAGTAGGAAACATTAGATGCAACCACCCCCAAAAAATGCATGCCTAAAATTGCAACTCCAGTTTTTCATCGAATTTCATCACTATCATCACCAGAATAATGTAGCTGGCAATAAAACCTTTTAGCAGTGCCTTTCTCACAACCCTCAAAACATTAATAAAATCATATTGCAATGAACAAACAGCAAATGTTGTGAAAATTTAGCAAAAATGATGACTTGGGTATCTGAGTTAACTAGCTAAACAAGAGAATTGTATAGCTTATAGGAATGAAGTGATAATTTCTAATAAGTAGTAGTAGGGCAGATAACAGAGTCATACTATGACACTGTGCTGAAGACTGAACAAGGTGAAACCACTGCAAACTCCTCTCTAGCACAATTTTCAAGTTTGGTTTTAGAAAATGTTTGGAAAGTTTTGGATGAAAATCCACTTTGTGGAGGAGGAAAGCAATCTGGAGAAATGTGTGCAATGTTTTTGCAATAGAGGTCTTTCTCTTCTTCTAGAAAATGTTCTCATAAAAAAGGCAAAACACTTTTCAAAATCATTTCATAATTAATATTTGAAAGACCACAAGCTGACTAACAATAATCACATTTTCTCTGCGATTAAAGCTTCCCCTTTTTCATGAAAACTTACATAAACATGAAAGCATATAAGCTTATTAATTATGCATATGTGTGTGTGTATGTATATATGTGGTATGTGTGCAAGCTCACTTTAAAAAGACATTTAAAAATCAGTATCAATGCTCACCCTCTAATTTCAACAGCTGCTAAAATGGCAAGGTCAACCTGATAGGATGCTACTGGACTTAGATTGTCATACAGATTGGAACTGAAAAATAAAAACAAAACAAAACAATTTGTTTAGTGCAGCAAAAGAACTGAGTGTGTGTATATAACTGTATGTGACAACACCGCATGATTCCTGAGCTGCTGTCAGAAGGCAAATACACTAAATGCTAGGGAGTACATGCTCCGTTCCAACCGTTCCTTTCTTAAGTGCATGACAGTCCTACTTGCAGTGCAATCTAGGTTTCCCTCAGCAGAGGGGCATCAATGTACAACATAAAATGGCTGTTGGCTCCTTAGCTGCGACATACAAGGAAATTCAGGTGGTGGTGATGTGGGATAGCATCAGCTCTACAGCTAGCATGGCCTTACAGTCATCTTCAGAACATTTGTTTTGACCAGGGGCTTATGTGGCTTCCAAATAATCCTAAAGCAGAAAAGTACATGAGGGCTATTTTTGCCTACCCCTCTTAAGAATTTCTCAAAACAGTAAATGTCTGATTCAAAACAGTTCAAAATGTCAGATTCCCACACTCTAGCACTGGTGATGCCAGATCTCAAAGCAGGTAGAAATAGTTGCACATAAATTCTTCTGGACTTCTTTTGTACATAGAGAATGAGAAATATAAAGAACACTCCTGCTATCCTCGCCAAGAAACTGGGACCTCCTTAATTACATCCCACTGTCAAGCCAACCATGCCCACTGCCTTTAGACAGGTCTTTCCGAAGCCTCTGCTTTCTTGGCTGCTGCTGCTGCAGTCTAAAAAAATACTCAAAACAAGTAAATACCTCAGCCTCTCAGAGACTCAAGTTGTTCTGCTTGGAATTGATGCAGCTTTGGAAATCTAGCTTTGTGAGTTTAAGACAACTAAGCATGATCTTTAAAACCTCTTTAAGATAATACCTGTCACTATAAACTGTGATTACTATGTTTGATTGCATCACTTGTGTTAGAGACTGCTACTTAAGCGCCTGATCTTGAAAGACAGCAGATAGACAGATGGGCTGCAAAGATTATTTCCTTATTCCTAACTCTTAACCACTATAAAGTAGTCGTTAAGAGGCTCCCAGGCTAAGGGAGGTTCCCAGGGCTAAGGGGAGAGAAGAGAATGGTATTTACAGAATAGAAAATCTTCAGTAGGGACACTGAAAGAAACAATGTGTTAAAAAAAAAAAAAAAAAAAAATCACTGTATGTTGGAACCTGTCATCAGGTAAAGAGAGTAAAGCATGTCCTTGATTTGTGGGCCTCTGTGTGCCTACAGAGGGCACTGACCAAGGGTAGCTTGATGGGAAATCCAAATTTTGCAGAAATACAAGACAAACCAGCTTAAGAGAGGGCACCCAAACTGTGCTAAAAGCCAGCTACAAGTCATGCAACTCTGAAGCCTAGGTCCAAAAGCAGCAGCCTTGTGATTTCCTATGGGGGGAATGTAGACAGTGCTGTGATTTGCAAATATCTTCAAGTGAGGTGAAAGCATATAATATCCAAGTAGAATATACCTAATACACTTGGTTTGAGGACTGAACAAGTTACTAATATTGCAGCCTTTTCTTCAATTCTATTGAAGCCATTTATAGTTTATTTCATTCTCACAACTTTACACATCAGCAAGATATATTCATCTCTCCCAATATATTTTATTATATATATCATTCTATATTTTATTTATTAAGGCTTCTGATTTTCTCACAAATTTGTTAAAAGTTCAGAGTTGAAGTGGGAGTGAGATGGATCTCATGGTTGTGTAGAGAGATATGATGATACGTAGCAGTCAGAAGTCATGTAAGGAAATTCCTCCAAATTAGAAGTGGAAAGTGTTACAGGAATTCCCTTTCTCTTCCATGAGAAGAATAGCATGATTAAATCAACTCTAAATAGTCATTGAAGGATTTCTTAATCTCACAGTGAAAAGTGATTAGTGATCACTCCTTGCCTAAAAGAGAAGTCAGAGGCCCCAGAGAAGATCACTTTCTGCAAAGACCTGGCAGCACATTCTGCTGGCACAGCTTGCTAGCTTGATGGAGAGGAGGGAGAAAAAAAAATAACAGCAATGCAAAATCAAAGAGGTATTTATTGGTGCCAATGCCTTTGATCACCAAGGCAAAACCCTGTGTCATAAAAACAGAACAACGGAGTTGAAGTTATTTAACCCTTATAGATGAAAAATGCATATGTGAACGAGAGTAATTTATTCACTGCATAAGAAAGATTAAACCTCTAAATGTGAAGAAAAGGCTTTTGATCCACCACAGGGTAAAAAAAAAAGCTGTATTTACAAATACACTGTCAGTTTAGTGGCATAAAATCTTTATTGGGTAAAGAAATTCCTATTGTTCCTAACTCCAAATCTTAAATATTTTCTCTATTAAATTAATATTTATGTATCACACTTAAAAGAAAGTGATGTTATACTATAATATATTTACCAGAACTAGTTTGTTTCATTTAACTTTCAGACTATCTAGCTACTATAGGATGCATCTAAAACTTTTAATTAGAGTGCTTCTACTCATTGAGCATGCAGTGTCCCTTCTGAAAAGCTTAACCTCCCATCCTTAAAATACACAATTTGTACATCTGCAGAAGAATTTCAGTATCAAAACATCAGATTTAAAACAGGGAGATGAGAAACCCAAAGACACAAGCTTTTTCCTGTGGCACTAGACAAGTGCCAAGAGATCAGAACAATATGCAATACAAAAATAAAAGTTTTCTTTGAAATATTTGAAATGGTTTTGTTCCTCATTACTAACACAGAAGTGTTTCACTTGTGTCTTAGGGAAGCTAAAAGCTGAAAGCAAAAGAAACTGCATTCAAACATAAAGTTCGATCTTTACATAAGTTTTCTAAAATATAGAAAAAAAGTAAGTCATACAAATGAGTTTATTTTTAAAGAACATTTCAGAGCAAAATCCAGAGAGTTAGGCTAGAGTGAAATTCTAACTGGCCTTCACACTCTTCTGATTTAGCATGTTTTCACAGTCTACTGATTTCGCATGTTATCTACCAGGAGCAGGGCATAGTCACACATTTCCCTACCTTCTGATTTGCAGGTCAAACTTCACCGAGGTATCCATTTCAGACTGCTGGTGCACACTGAAACGCAGCCCAGCTAAGAGCTTCAGAAGGGGGAAGAAAAAAAAAAAAAAAAGTCACCATGGTTGAGTGGAAACACAATAAAATGCACTGTAAAAGCTTCTCAAGTACAAATAGCTGACAAGGAAATTACATAAGGCATGTGGTCCTGAAAAGATGACAAATTGAATTGGCAACTGAAACTCATCCAATTCACCAAGGCTGGAAACATATCTTCCTCACTAGAGGCTTTAGCTAACATATGGCTGCCATAAAACAGAAGCATATAGTATACATCATCCTCATTTCCTTGTTTTAACCATTTTTGACTACAAATGAGCCTTCTCTCAGATGCTGGCACCAAGTCCAGCTTGGAGAACAGCACAGTTCAAAAGTTCGAAAATTCACAGTTCAGAAGGTTGGTGCTAAATGAATGCACAATAGTGCTTTAATATCTGTGCAGTTCAGCATGATATACTTCAAAAGAGGTTAGAAATTCTATTTATTCCCCTTTCCAAAATGCTGCTTGGAGGAAAAAAATTCTCAAAGAATTTTTATTTTGTACTGATTTTTCTTTATCTCCTCAGAAAGTTACACCTATTAGGCCATACTATGCTTCCATTACTTACTTTTAAGAGAGTTCAACTCTTCTAAATCCAGCTATGTTTGATGGAAGTGCAAAGGTTTGAACTAGACAAAATTGCCTTTCACAAACACTGGAAAGAGTGTTTCCACAGTGAGAAAGATGCATTATGTGCTTGCTATACCAAACAAACAAAAATCCACATTACACAGATCTAAAGATACAAAATTATGAGGGACCAAAGCTCAGTAACTACATTATTAATTGAACTACTTATTTACCATAAAAATAAATTCAGAATTTTTTCAAAATTCAGTTGTAAATTTGAAATGAGTTAGTGTTCTGGTTTTGGTTAAATGTGGATGGCTAAACATCAGGCAACATCCTTATCTTGTACTTGTATGAGTAAGTACCCTGCCCAAACCCTGCTGGGCTTAAGAAAAGCACAAACTGCACTGCAGTTTGGACTACGAGGTACCTGCTGGACCAAATCTTACCTTAGTTCCTGCTTTCATGGGATTTCCCAGGTCACAAACTACCATACGAGTTTGATTCTCAGTTTTAAATGCACACGACAGTCTTGCTAAATCCTGCAATAAGGCAGAAAGAAATATTAGGAAATGTCATTCTTTATCTCTTGGCACCCGCCTTAAAGTCTGGAAAAGTTCCAGGCATATTGCATTAATTTTAATGACATTTCTCAGAACAGATTCAAAAAACAGATTCAAAAAAATACAAAGGTGAAAGTCTTCATGGAAACATTGAAACAAGATAGACACTCTTTCCAGGGTTATACAGTAAGATATTCCATAGTCCTATGTTGGATAGCACTTATGTTTTTGGTAGCTTAAAGCATTCTTTAAAATCTATTTCAAGAAATTCTGGTAACTAGGCAAGGGTTAAAATTCTTCACAGGAAAATAACAACTAGAAAGCAAAAGAACATGAATAAATCACTAGCTTAATCAAAAAGAGCTCAAGAAATTTTGGATAAATACACAAGGCAAAGGCATCTAGGGACTGATAAGCCACATCAGCCTAGAGATCCATGAGATCTAAAGCAGCAAAGGCAAACTTTGGACAATCAATTAAGCTGAGGCATGGTCCAAAATACATGAAGGATGTTGCACCAGAAGGGATTTTAAAGGCTTTCAAATATATTTTTCCTTCCCTTTTTCTTTTAAAAAGCCAGCTGTTGCTTTAACAATGGAAGATAAGTTGCACCATCCCAAATAAGAGTTGTTTTAGTGTCTTAACTAAACCTAAGTCTCACTATTCAGAGTTGCTGTGCAACAGAAATTTGGGGAAGGAGCCTTGGGGAGACTAATGACTAACAGGCCACAACGTACAAGCTAGAAGGTTGACAATCTATATCTGAAAAGGCACATAATGATTTTCCTGTTATAATAATATGCATTTTTTTCAGATGTACGGAATGATTATAAAACTGGAACCATTCAGGCAGGTGTCATGGCTTGGATTCATGGAGTGGAGCTCAAACGTCACCACTAAGGTACCCCCCTTCCTGCAGGCTTCCAGCAGCAGCTGAAAAATGACTCTTCAAAGAGGAAAGTTAGTCGGACTTCTACCTCTCTGTTACGAACAACACCAATGAAGTCTGCTTGGGGTGGAACAATGACGAAGAGTTCTGCTTCATAGGCTCCTTCTCCTTGATTCTGAGCACTGACAGTTAGTGTCAAAGGATTGTCATCACCAATATAGATCTGCTTCTGGTCACTGCATGAGAAAAAAAAATTGTACATGCACTGATGTTAGACTTTTTTTAAACATTTAAACATGGATGCATATGCTCATGAATTCTATTCACAAATATATGTGTGCATGCTACAGCTAAGGGCATAAAAAGTAGCTAATGTTTGCGAGTAAAGGTATTACATGAAAAAGGGCTTCGGGCAAAAAAAAAAGGACACTTCTAGTCTCAGGAAGGGATTGAGACTCCTTCTTCAGATTTACTATTAGGTTAGAAAAGATATTATCACTACCTTTGTATGCTTTTGTCATACACGTAACAACAGAATCCTCATCTGCGCCTAGCTGGCCTGGGCGGGCCACCTGTTCACTGCTTTATGCCTCCAGCTAGCATTAAATAATGAAATAGCAGTGCATTTGTAACTAACACTTCCAAATACATGAACAGAATAATATGCATGCACTTCGATAATCATAGTTTTGAGGGACTTGTTCTTCCTGGTGACATGCTGATGACATTTGGTTACAAACCAGAACACAGGTTTTCCTTAAAAGGAGAAAAATCTTCTCTATTTACCTCTTTACTGAAACCTCCAGCTTTGGTTTGCAGATATTATCATCACCACAATCCAGAAGAATATATGCCTGTGCAAAAAATATATGAACATGGGGTTTAGTACTTCCTGCATCGGTTTCAACATACACTTCCAACAAAATTATTTCATGACTAAATCAGAGGTTTTCTGAATAGCTGATTATGAAACATCTCCATATTATCAGACCTAGAACAGAAGAGAACACGTGGATTTTTATATTTGGGGAGTATCCTTTGCAAACCTGCAATAGCATGGGTGTCTCCATATCTTAAATTTATTTACCGCACTTTCACTAATACATTCACTTCATAACTAATTTAATATCTTTTCTCTAGGAAACTGTTAAGTAGTATGTGTGAAAGTAGTATATGTAGCCAAGCACTAAATAACAATTTAATAGAGACAGAAGAAGAAAACTACTAAAAACTGAACATGAATCCTGTGTTCTTCAACACAGATCCTCTAAGAAATATACCTGTCTGCTCATATTAGCAGGAGTGAACTGGTTGAGGATAGGAGTCAATCCTGTTGCATCGGCAGCTGTTCTGTAATCAAGACGGTATTCCATAAAAATAGTAATGGGAGTCAGTTTGTCTCTAAATTCAGATTCATCCTGAGGAGACCAAAGATTTGCAATTAAAAAAAAATGTGTACAAAACCAAAACAGCCTTATATATTCAGCTCTCTATAGTCGCTACATTTTTAGATATTCAGCTCTCTATATTCAGCTAACAGACATTCCAACATTAATACTGGTAGTATTTTAGTTTATGGTTCAAGTTGTTGTGGCAGAAGTGAGGAAGTCAAAATGGCATTAGAATATCTACATTTTTCTCCATCTTTCTCTTACCTCTAAAGTAATAGTCTCTGCTTATTGATTTTTATGTTCCTTGTAAATAATAATTAAATAATTTTGTGTCTGGATGACTGGTCCAAGAAGCCCCTAAAGGTCGGAATTAGATTTCCAATTCACTTACAGACCAGGATCTTAATCACAACACCATCCATCCCTTCACCCTCTGACAGCACATGAAATCCAGTACAGGCATAATGTTTTAAAAATTTTAGTTTTATCCACTGGGCATGAAATTTTTTACACACTTTTTGTTCTGTGGATTTTAGTCACTAACAAGAAATTTCTAACAGACATTACACCAGAAATGATTTCCTTAAAACACAAGTGGCTACTTACCCTCAAAAACGCATCTAGTTCTTCACAGTTCATTTTGCCTCCCTTTGTAATAGTCATGTTCTTAGAGTGACTAGGCTGTTTGCTGTGGAGAAACAGAGCTCTCCTTATAGCTCCTTTCTGTTTGAGTTTATCCAACAGCAGTTCCACTTGGAAATCTGTCAAATCCAAAGTATATACGTTAGGGATATTTCATCCACTCGAACACAAAACAGATTCCTAGAGAAAATGAGTTTAAAATTGATTTCAGCTATAATGAAAACCTAACACTAGTAATTTTTAAAACCTCCAGTTCTTCCAGTATGAAGTCTGTTACTACCTTGTTTATTCATATGGTTACTGAAAAGCATCACCTAAGACTGGACTTCACTCTTTCCTTAAAGTTTAGAAGCATATTATTGAGTTTATAATTACTTTGGAACTGCAAAAAATGTAAATTAAACCTTTTTTTTTTTTCAGAAAAAGTTAACGTAGTATCACAAATACAATTTACATTATTGAATTCCATTGCTCATTAATTACTTGAAATATTTAATACAGGTGATGAAATTTAAAATATGTAACAGATGTTTATATGAATGTTGCCAGATCAAACCTCCTTTTCGCATGCCATACCAAAAATAAGGGAAGGGATTTAAAATTAACAGACAAAAGTTGACTGTAGCAAACAGCCTGCTACACTACAAAACCTCTCAGATAACTTAAAAGCCTGTTTGAAACAATCTTTTTCAGATTCTGAGCAAGACATATGAATGAAATCAATGAGAACCTGGCAATTTCAACAGAAATTAGACAAATCCTGGTTCTTTGTGGCTTGTCCATGCTTTTAGGGACCAATAATGTACACATTTGAATATGCTTAACTAGTTTCTGCTTAACTAGACTGATAGTCTCCAATCAGCAAGGGCTGATATTAATTCTCTGAAGTTAATAAATTAATGATGAAAGTTGATGAATAATGATAATGATAAGTTAATGAATAAGTTAATGATGAAAATGGTTACTTAACTGGCAAGACTGTGTTATAAACGACAGCCAGTTGTTTCAATGTTTGAGAAGAATACTAATCCATACTCATATTTGCAAGCAACATCAAAAGACTTAAAAGTTTTCAAACTAAGTAGAACTTACTAAGCGAGTTAGGAAGTTTTCCTTTGCCATCCGCTTTTAAGCAGAACTTCACTTTAAAGCTGTTTTGGAGGAAAACAGACAATTAATTAAAATATATTTTGCAAATGTTTTTTCTCTCCTTTTATTCTCAAATTATTTGCTAGTCACAGGTACTTTCTTCTGAGATTCTAGCTCACTACCAAAACCTATTTTCCATATGTGGTAGAAACATTAGAACCTGATAATAACAGATGGTAATGCAAACAATGCAAAAATTGGAGTGTTGATTCACATGGAAATAGTGAAGCAGTGAAGCTTCACTGGTGAACCTGTGAAGCAGTGTTTATTCCTAAAAAAAAAAAAAAAATATGTATCATAAAGCTAAAAAGCACCTGTCGTACTAAGGAAGTTAACACTATAAGAGAAAAGTGAGATTGGTTTATAGTCCAAGAACAAAATGTTGCAATAAAAACTGGTCTGCAGAGTTCCCAAATATATTCTATAAACCCACTCCATTTTTCACCTAAAAAAAAAAACAAGTCAGCAGATAAGAAAAAATAAACTACAAAAGCCCCATGTCCTTGGGAAGCACTCTTGGGAAGACCTTACTTTGCTCAATTAAAACAACTGATAATCTACGTAGGTAAGCTGTAACATAAGATCATCTTTGGGACAATATCCTGACATAGTTTTCAAGAATCACTAATTTTGTTTTTGTCATTCTTTTATGAATGCTTTCAAAATTGAAAACTTATGAAAATAACCCTCCACAAGGCCCCTCCCCTCGAAGGAAAACAAAAGATTCATGGCTTACCAAGAAACTTTCACATCTGACAGTGAGCAGGCTTTGTTTTCCGGGTTTAGAATAGTTGGATTAACTTCCAGGGCAGCATTTACTCTGATGACTGGTCTAGCCCTACAAAGAAAACATCCTTTTGAACAACAAGCAATATTAAACAATCTCCCTCCCATCAACCTGAAATATATGCATAAACACTTAGAAAATATTTAGTGGAACAGTAAGAACAACAAATACTCATGGAGCCGATTATAGAAATCAAGTAGCCTGTGTGCGTTTACTACCACCCAAATCATAAAGTTAGTAACTTTGTTAAGGAAAAGTCATGTCTATAACCAGCACAGACAAGAGAGGTCCCTTCCCCAAGTGAGTAGGAGCTGAGGAGGACACCGGGACTGCACTGATAGCAGCCAGCAGCACTCGCCGTATCTTGAGATCTAGACAACTGTCACTCAGAAAACCTATTTAGATTTTCTCTTAGCTATGGATATACTAAGATGAATAATAGATTACAGGCTGTAAATTTACCCTCTGGAAATAGCAGTGAAACCTTTTTAACATCCAACAGTCTGCTCTTGTTTTGTGAGGAATCCAGGCAGAGACACATACCTGTATAGAACAGCTGTGTCAACACCGAAGGCTCCAACAATCAGATCTAGAAAGAAAGGAGAAATACTACACGTTACAATTTTGTAAAACATCCTGTTTGTCGGAGTTAAGCACAGTATGAAGTTATTCTAAAGTGACATTTAGAGCTAAAGACCTGGATATCCATTTTTGTCCACATCTGTGGCTCCCTTCAGCGAGTAGCCAAAGCTGGGCGGCATGGTGCGAGCTGCCCACTGCCCTTCCAGGATTTGGGAGGGAACGCTGTTCACACCGGTGGCTCTCCCATTGTAGATATAAACAAGCCCTCTCTTGTCCTCTCCGCCATATGGGGCTGCAACTGCGATATCTGCAAATCAAAACAGCAGTCTTCAGCATCTCCAAACATAGACAAGGGAAACGTATTTGTGCTGACATGGGTCAATAAATTTTAATATTCCAGTTTCAGTGCATGCCAGCAGAGAGGAAATGCGATCAGGCAGTTCATTAACTTCTTTATTTATCTATTTATAAACTGTGGGATACTGGGATTTTCTAGAAACTATAAATGTTTAACAAGTATTACAGAGTTGCATTTGCAAGAAAAAAGGAATAGTGCTGTAAACACTTTTGTACTTAACAACTGAGTCATAACCAAATCATATGGATTTTGGATGTTTTAGGAGATCATTAAACACCCAGAATTAGTCACTGCTGGAGAAAGATTACAAAACTAAGTGGGAGTATTTCATTAACGCACTCATGTACATCCAAAGGGTGTGACATTTTAATAATTCTGGAAGACTTAAATCAGCCTAAAGAAATGTTAAATATCAAATTCCAGCCTATCTGGATCATTGCTTGGCAACATGCTTCATGGAAAATGTCCAATTAGTACAATTATCCTGCATCTCTTAAAGCTTAATACATTTGAGGGCACTCATTATCGGTGAATGAAAAACAGTGATAAATAAAATGCTAATTGCATTCTCCACAGGAAACATTATCTGTAAAGAAAGCTTTTGAAGCATACATAAGATCTAATTTCAGCATTATCCATGTAGATTCAAAGACTCCATCAACCAAGAAAGCACTTAAATAAAATGGTATATAAGACAATGGGTATAAGACAATGGGTATATTTTCCCTTAAATTTGTGAAAGCTTTCACAAAATCACGTACTCAAAAAATCATTTTGTATTATAACTCATCTTTACAAATTTAATGAAAATATTTCAATCTTGCACCATGCTGTGATGGAAAGCATTTTAATTAATACTCGCAAATGAAAGATCAGGAAAGAAAGACTAAATAATGGCGAAGGAATTAATTTTAAAGAGAGAATTACTTCACTAAGATTTCTCACTCAGATATATTTCAGGCTGAAATATGACAGAATCAAAGCATCATTTGGATAATATGAGCAAATGATCAGATTCTTAACTATCAGCTCTAACTTTTCCAGTGTCTTCCCTGAACAACTGTAACGATGTTGATCTTTGCACTAATTCCATTGATTAATTAAAAAAAGAACATTATCAAAACCAATAACAAAATATTCTGAGCTTCAAAACACACATTTTGTTTAAACCAGTACATTACAAAGAGATTATGAAGTTAACACATTTAAAATTTGATTTTAGGCCAACTATATCTATATATATCTTTTAATGGGTAAGTCACTTATCCACTTAATAGATAAATTGCTGAGACATATTATTCTGCTTTATAGATCACATCTCCATTTCTTAGAGGTTTTAAAATATGACTACTTCAAACCATTTTAAAATATGACTGATATTACTATATGACAGCCTATCTCAAGAGAGAATGAGATATTCCCAAAATAATGAAAGAAAAGTGAAGATTAAATAAAATTCCAATGATTCTATTAGAAATATAAGTTAGATCTACCTGGGATACGAAAACATTTACTTAGTTTATTTTTCAGTCTTTCAGAAAATACATAACTTGCAATCTGAATGAAAAAAAAAAAAAAAAAAGAAAAACAATGTGTTTTTTTTTAAATAGAACTAAGACCCCTATCACTCCAGAAATACTGGAGTGTGATTTCCAAAACACAGTACTCCCACTAGGATCGTTGGAAGCATCTGTTCCAAAATTACGTGATTCTCATCTGTTTCACTGCTTTCCACTGACATAGGGAAGCAGCAAGAAGCACTGGACAAGGGTTTTAGAGCCCACAGTTTGGCCATAGAGGACTCAAACTTCTGATCCAAATACTTGATCAAGATACTCAGCTCTTGATATATTCAGTTATAGTACAAGATACTTCCTCTTAATTCTTCTATTTTGGAATTTTTTATACATATATATATATATATATGTGTGTGTGTGTGTGTAAAATATGTGTATATATATATGTACACACACACGTACATGTATATATATGTATGTATACATACACACATACACTTTTCTCAGGAAATCTCTTCTCTCAGAACTTTTTAACCAGCTCTCTGAAACAAGTGATTTTCTTTGGTCGTCTCTGCATTTCTGGAGAGCAAGATTGGCTTTAAACAATGGAAACAGGAAAGACAGAGTGAAGATGCCCTAACAAATCACAATGGAGAGTCAGTTATTTAATCAAAGTTGCTACTTTAGAGAGAAATATTCTGATCAATGTAACAACTAAAATAATCCATTCTGTAGTTTAAATGGTATAGTCTCTGCTCGATGCATACATGTAACTCCTGTTAGCATTCTTGGGAGTAGCATATAAGCATCGAAAGGAGTCTAGACCTTAGTGTCCAACATTCACTCATGGTTAGAATGCCTAATATTCGTGTGCAGAATCCACATTCACTGTGTTGTCTAGATTTAGTCTATAAACTGAATAAATTGTTCAATAAATGATGTCCTACCATTGAAGCCATCCTGATCTAGGTCACCCAGTGGTGCAATAGAACTGCTGAATCTTGCAAATATCTCAAAACCATTCAGCTTTGTGATCTGAAACCCTCCAGACGCTCGCTGAAGGCAAATGGAAACTTGGCCAACCTCTTGAAGTTTCCCATCAGAACCTCGATCCATAAAGAGAGGGGCTCCAATAAACAAATCTGTGTAACTGGAGAAAAGAAGGACAAGGCTCTTAAACAACTGCAGGAAAATTCAGTTCCATTCTCTCAGGTATCCATTAAGAGGACTAATGCAACTCTGAACTAAATATTAAGAGGAAAGTTTGCTATCCTTAAATTGCAAATGACAGCAAATATTTAAGCACAAATACAGTGGAATTTAAAGCATGCGAATACACACTGGCCAACCCAGAATACATATCAAAATGAATCCATATTCCTTACAACAAATGTTGTATGCCAGTGAAGTAGTACACTATTTCTTTTTTTTTTCTTTTTTCCTCACAGAATAAAAAAAGGGGGGGTGGGGAGGAGAAAGGGGGAGAAAGAAGGGGCATCCACTTACTTATCCCCATTGATATCTGTGGCAGCCACTGAATACCCAAAATAGGCAGCCATCTGGAAAGCAAGAACAAATGTGAGTTGTGCCGATATAAAACGTACCAAACAGCTGTATAGAGAAGATTTTAGGGGGATGACGTATACTGGAAAAATGTATCCTTTTTTTGTATCCCTTCTTCTCACATTTTCATCTTTCTTCCTTACTCTCTTAGTGAGCAAACTGATCAGCAACTTCCCCACTGCTCCTTTCACGATTCAGCCCTATTTCTAATTCTCCAAGTAAACAGCATTTGCTCCATTCAAATAACTGCTTTAGGCAATATCATAAAACAAGAACTCACAGAACATATACTCCTAGCATTCCTGTATACTCTATGCAATTTATCTTTGGCACGTAAATTAGTAACATACAATTATGCTCCAAGATCCTAGATATCCTCTCCACATGTAGCTCTTCTACAGGAATACCCTCCTTTTCACCCATCACATTCAATAAAGCCACATACCTGCTCTCCAGTGAAGTTGTACATGGAAGACATGTTTTTCCCATTGTAAATAGACACCTGCACATTAGAAAATATACATTACACCAGAGCAGCAATACTTATCTTTTTATTTGATGTAAAGTTGGAGATTTCCTACCATGCCCAGAGTTCTTGCTGCTCTTGGGACGCCCGATACAAAGTCTGAAACATAAAGGAAGACACACAGATAAGATTTAGGTTCCAGGGCACAGTGACTTGGCTTGAACAAAGTAGATGACTCCTAATGCTTTGGATACTTTCCTGTGCACTGTGCCATTTCTCCAATCACTTTTATTTGAGATACAAGCCCAGTACATTAGCAAGATTTTTCACCGAAACAATTGTCTTACCTTCTATTCCATCACCACTGAAGTCTCCAACAGCCACTGAATAACCTGATCAACAGACAAGATTAGTAAATCACTAAAGAAGCTCATTAAATCTTCCATCTCTCTTTACATTCTTTACAGGACCGTACACTGCCATCTCATTTCACCTTAAGACATAATGCACAAAGTCCTGCTTTTGAGTAGCTTAGGTAACAAACAGCAAAATAGACTGTAAATCATCAGCTTCTATGGAACATACAGGGAAAACTCACAAGGTCACTGAGTGCATTTGTTTTGGTACTTCATACCAAACTTGGTACCACAGCTTTTGGGGATCAGGGACAGGTTTCAGATGGACTCAGAAAAATATTTGTTATTCAGAAAAGTATTTGAAACAACTTCCAAAGAATTTGGAATGCAGTGGTCAGTTAAGTCAAACAACTATTTACTAGTAATCTTGCCAAAAGTTCATTTGCAAAATGCAGGAATTATTAGCTTTGGACTCTGCAGATACGTTGTTTTCTGAAAGAAAAGCTGAGAGCTGTTTGGAATAGAGAGAAATCCTGCCTGGGACATCAAAATAATTAACTGCACCTGTCACGATAATGAATTATAGCTTTTTAGTTAGCAGAAGTTTAGTAGTAGTAGTATTGTTTATACCTCAGTATAAATACTGCAAGGGGTAGTTTTTCCAAGTACAGTCAAGTTTTCTTCCTTTTAAAACTACATACCCAAGTAGCTGTCATCAAAAGCAGCACTGGCTGGTCGGGTTGCTAACTGGTCTTCATACTTTGTACTGTAGATTCTTGAGTCATATTTATCCACAATCTCTGCCACTCGATCAGAAATAAGTTGGCCTAAAGGGAAAGGAAGCAAAGATGAATTAAAGCACATGAATTAAAGCACATGAATCACTCTAACTGACAACAGAAGCCACTTTTACACAGGACTGCTCAGTTGGGTAACAATAAATATAGGTGCACGGTGTTGCAGAATTGGATCATCACTCCTGTGCTAAGTATCATAACACTACAACTTACCATGGTGGACAACAACCTAGTAAGGTGAGAACAGTGTAACACTGCCTTTTCTCTGTGCTCACATTACTAGCCGCTAGATGGTGACTTGATTACATTTTATTACAGATTTTTTTTCAGAAAAACACTTCACATACCCATTTCCTAGGCATGCACAGTGTTTAGGGAGAACTACTATTCTGCATTTCAGAATGCAAAATAAAAAAAAAAGGGCTGAAATTTCAGTTTCTTAACTACCATCCAGAGTTAAGATTTTTTAGTAGTAAAAGAGAATAAGGTTCTTTAAGGAGATGAGCTTTCACTTTTGTAAGAAAACAACTAAACGACTACACAGAAATAAATCTATATTATATTGTATCTGCAGGTTATTTTTACTCATTTTATTTTGTTTAGAAACACATTTCCTCTCCAAGTCCACTCTCATGTCTACATTATGAAAATCTTTCCTACTGGTGTTTACAATACAAAACAGGCAATTCTGTCCTGAATGCAGCAGTACTGTCTTCTGGACAGACTTGACCATCACAACTGAAACAAACACTCACTGACGCTCAGATTAGCAAAACATATAGCAAAGGCTCATGGAAACTGTAGCACAGTTAGAGATGAGATGTGCACCATAGTGAAGGGCTTAACAATATGTGTTTAATATGTGTGTCAGAAAATCCAAAATCCATAGGTTTTGAAAGCACAAGCAAAATATCCTAAAGGTTATCCTAAAGGAACTGACTATCCAATCAGTGAAAACTTCACCTTTCAGAGAAATCTCTTTAAAATGCCCATACTTCTTTTAAAGACAAAAGGCTTCACTGTACGGTTGAGGCTTATTCTAGTGCTGCCTTGACTTTTCAAGAAGTATTTGGAAGGATTAAGAAAAATTACTCCATGTAGTTTTCTTGCAGGTGGAGACTTTCACAGTGGTTGGAGGAATATGGATACAAGGGAGTGAGAGGATGAAGAGGAAATCAAAGAGGTCGGTCTTCTGTGGCACTTAAATACTATATCTCACCTTGCCAGTAAAAACTTCCAGGTCCTCCAAGTAACACCCTGTCTCCCTAAGGAGAAAAGCAGGAATCTGTGTTAAATACATCTAAATAAAAGACTGCAGCCTACACAACTCCCTGTAGCTTCACTAACCCTAACATGTTTCATTATTCATAAAATACGCAGTGTAAAAAGCTGAGATAAATGATGTCCTTTGATGCTTTTTTTTTTCCTGTTCTAACCATTTAAAATCCCTCTGCAGAATTATAATTTCATTTTAATAGACCATTTTACCAACATAAATCTAAGACAACAGAAATATCATTAGGGTAAAATTTTAAGAGATGAATTGGATACAGAGCAATCATAACATTTTTATGTCAGTACACAAAACTAGTTTCATCTTCTGCCTTGACCACTCTTTTTTATTTTTATTTTTTTTAACTCACTCGTAGAAAACTTTAATTTGTGGGCTGTGATTTAATTCTCTCACTCTGTGTTCTGTGGCACAACTGCAATTCACAGACCTTTTAATAAACCTTCAACCACATTCACTACCCAAGTGCTGATAATTTGCTACATACTTTTCTGACTCAGGCCATAAGCCCTGCTGCATAATTGAACCACTTATCCCGGTTTTAATCTAAAAACTACCATATTCTTCCCCCCAGCAGAATCTAAGTCAGAGATTTGGGGGTACCTTGGACCCACACTCAGCTAGAGGACAGCATTAGGACACAAGGTTTCTTTCAATTGTGGCTCAGCCACTTACAACCCTGCACTGCCCTTCCCATAGTTTCCTTTGGAGGCAAAACAGGGGTGTCCTTGGGCAATGAAACAAGGACTCAAATACAAAGTGTGAAGAACACAAAAGAAAGCCAAATCACAAACAGGGTTTGGGTGGCCTTAGTATGTTCACACTGCGCTGTACAATTTAACCAGAAAAGGCAAAGACCTGTAGTTAGTTCTTACATTTGTATACCTTTTTTTTTTTTATTGTGCTGGGATTTAAAAAGCAATTGAAAATTAAATATATATACATACATGTATATGTATATATATATATATANGCTTCACTAACCCTAACATGTTTCATTATTCATAAAATACGCAGTGTAAAAAGCTGAGATAAATGATGTCCTTTGATGCTTTTTTTTTTCCTGTTCTAACCATTTAAAATCCCTCTGCAGAATTATAATTTCATTTTAATAGACCATTTTACCAACATAAATCTAAGACAACAGAAATATCATTAGGGTAAAATTTTAAGAGATGAATTGGATACAGAGCAATCATAACATTTTTATGTCAGTACACAAAACTAGTTTCATCTTCTGCCTTGACCACTCTTTTTTATTTTTATTTTTTTTAACTCACTCGTAGAAAACTTTAATTTGTGGGCTGTGATTTAATTCTCTCACTCTGTGTTCTGTGGCACAACTGCAATTCACAGACCTTTTAATAAACCTTCAACCACATTCACTACCCAAGTGCTGATAATTTGCTACATACTTTTCTGACTCAGGCCATAAGCCCTGCTGCATAATTGAACCACTTATCCCGGCTTTAATCTAAGCAAGAACTAAGCAAGAATCACGTACCTTTGTAAAATCAATACTAAATCCACCTTGACAAAATCCCTGTCCATCCGCATCAATAATGGCTACAAAAAAAAAGAAAAAAAAAAAAGTGTAGAAACAAAAAGAAAGATGGGGAAAAACAATTATTGGTAGTGAGATACTTCTGTGGAAATGGGAATTTTTAATCAACTTTGCCCTGCTGAATTTGAACCTTGGAAATTATTTCTTCTTTAAAACTTCTAAAGGTGTTTCTCTACTTCCTAAATCTGTAACTTCTTTTCAACAGCTTGCAAATAAAGCTATCACAATCTCAGGGCTGACCTAACAAATGTTCTAGCCTAACACTGTAAAAGTAAACAGTGAAAAATGGCAACAGAAAATTAGAAACAGTGGAAATTAGCACTTGCACAAAGTNTATATATATATATACACACACACACGTGTGACATAAAACAAAGTAGAAGAAATGTGAAACAATAAAAAAGTGAAAATAAACAAACATAATTCTTCAAGTTGATTTGAAAACCAAACTTAATTCAAGCAAAAATTAAGCATTTAGCAGGTTCTGTTAAGAGTAAATTATTTTTCCCTCAATAGCAGCATGAATCACGCCCCCTTCCTTTCAAAATAAGTTTCCAAAATCTGAATCCTACAGTTCATTTGTCTTGCTGCAGTAAAGGTTTCTGCCAGGAGGCTGGAAAAGTTGATTACTTGTTTAAGACATGATTCCTGCAAGAGGCACAAGTGTACTGCTGTGAAGGCTAGGAAGAAACAGGTTTATAATGCTGGACTCTTTCAAAGTTATTTTTGGTTATTTAGCAGCTTTTCCTCCCCAAGAATGCTTCTTTATATTTATCTCAGAATAGCCATGCTTATATTTGGCCTATATCATGTTTGTTGTTAACTTGCTACCATCTGCTGACTCCTAAGAACTAAGCAAGAATCACGTACCTTTGTAAAATCAATACTAAATCCACCTTGACAAAATCCCTGTCCATCCGCATCAATAATGGCTACAAAAAAAGAAAAAAAAAAAGTGTAGAAACAAAAAGAAAGAACGAAGGGGAAAAAAACAATTATTGATAGTGAGATACTTCTGTGGAAATGGGAATTTTTAATCAACTTTGCACTGCTGAACTTGAACCTTGGAAATTATTTCTTCTTTAAAACTTCTAAAGGTGTTTCTCTACTTCCTAAATCTGTAACTTTTCTTCAACAGCTTGCAAATAAAGCTATCCCAATCTCAGGGTTGGCCTAACAAATATTCTAGCCTAACACCATAAAAGTAAACAGTGAAAAATGGCAACAGAAAATTAGAAACAGTGGAAATTAGCACTTGCACAAAGTTTTGTTCCCTAAAAGGACCACTCTTTTAAAGTTACCTGAATAATTAAGCTTCAGAAATTCTGGAGTTGCTCTTTTAAAAAGGACTTTTTGAAGTTTTTCTCCTCAGAACCCAGATATGTTGTTCTAATGTTGCACAATTTGCACAGCTGTGGAAAGCATGAGCTAAAATACTGTAACAATTTCTGCTAATTTCACATGCTGCAGGGAAACATTCTCATCACAATAGCATTAAAAAAAGGGGGGAGGGGAGGGGTCTCCATTTGAATGACAGAGCGATTCCTACTGAAATGGTCAATTTAAAATTCAGCGTCCTCAACCACCCAGGGTATTTGGATCTAGATTCTGCTCTCATTTGCAGTGCAGAAAGCAAGGTCTGGATGCTGAACACCACCTGGACGAGAATCCAGATGCTTGGATGTCGCACAGGGCTTTTTCTAACTGCCATTACTTTTTCTGCTTTTTCTATGTGCGTGCTACATATGAAAGGGGGAAACACCTGTAAAAAGCAAAATCTCTTCCAAGATAATACACTATAACAACATAAAATACACCAGAAGATAGGAGAAATTCCAAAGAGAGAGCCAATGAGTGCTGAGCGCTTACTTGACCTGCAGGGCGCATACTCCACCGCTCGAGAGCCATCAAGCAGGTAGCAGGTTCCTACAGGCTCCCTCTCCTGCTTCGTTTCTGTCCTCCAGTGATAGAGAGGAGCACAGGCCTAAGGAGACAGAAAACAAATCCCTCTACAGATGCTGGGGGAGATGGAGCAACACAGCGGAGTTCCAGCTCTGCATGGAACAACAGCTTCCTCCCCAAGCCCCAGTTTGGGCACTTATTGTGTTATCCATCACATGGACAGTCAAAACATCACTGTTGGCAGGGGGAAATTTCAACAGCTTGTATTTTTAGAAGACTTAATTTTCTAAAAGCCGATTTTTTGTAGGAATCTACAAAATAGTATTTTTAATACCACATTTTTAAAGAATTCATATTCTTTAAATATGAATTTTTAAATATGAATTCATATTCTTTAAATATGAACTTATAACAAATAATAACTTCAGTAAATTAATTCTACCATGTTTTCCTTAAAACCAGATAAAAATGCTACAATCTCTGTTTATAAAGCACTAAAAAAAGGCTAGCTAATAAATTCTGAAAAAGAGAAATCAAAGTTGTCAGGTTTAAAATTATGAATTATCAGAATCTCTGCAGTCTTTCTAATACAATATTTTAGCACAGAAACATCTGAAAGGCATCATGGGCTTACCAGAATTTTATCATTTTTGGATCTCACAGAGGCTCCAAACCACTGATGAGACTTAAATTCCAGAGGATCACCAGGAGCAAAATCTCTGTTGCCTAAAATAAAACAAAAAAGAAGTTTAGTTTCTCAGGAAACTGTACATTATGAATAAAAACAAATCAAATATATTTGATGCACAGAGACAGGCAGAAAACAGTATGCTGGAGATTATCACTCTTTTATAGAAATATTCTTAAAATGAAGATTTTTTTTTAATTCAATTTTTATACCTAGGGCCAAATTTATTTATATATATATATACACACACACACACACACACACGCACACATGAAGCATTAATGCAACATTGATTTGTTTTTAAGAGCAAATAATTTATAACATCTTTGTCAAGGCCACAAAGAGCATCTCATACTTAAGATGTTTGGTTTTCATATTAGATTACAGCCCTGTTCACTTTGATAATCAGTGCTAAACCTAGTTAACCTAAACTAATGCTTCTGGAAGAAATATTGCCCTGCCTAAATTATGTGATTTTTGTCACATGTTTTTGACTGGTACCGGGACAAGACCCATTCTGCTGTTCTCCGAAGTGTGAGCATTTCTATCCTGAGTGTCACCACAGCCCACAAAGCAGAGCCACAAACACACTTACAGGTCTAAAGCTGAAGCGTCTTCTGCAGTAACAACATCAGAGAGCATGTGCCCACACAGAAGAATATGTCAAACAAGGGGAAAAATGCACTTTTTAATGTTAACTATTCAATGATAGGAGATGTTTAGTAACAACAAGTTTGTGAGGGGCATTTTGTACAAGAGTGAACACTAAGTCTTTAAATGTTTTAATATTCCTCATTTGCCATCACTGAAACAATGGAAACTTTGCTAGTCTGATGAGAAAAACTCTGGAAAGGGGAAAAAAAATCTCTGAAAATATTGCTCAAGGAAAAACAAGGCACCCAAATTGCTGGTTTGCGGAGCAGGAGCAGTGAGCTCGCCAGCGGTGCCTCAGCTCCAAAGGGCCGGGGGAATCCCACAGCCCAACCCGGCTATGAATCAGCACCTGCTTGCCCAAGACCTGTGACCACTTGAATCAAAGCTTCCTCACATGCTTTACACCTTGGAAAATACGCTCTGTCTCCAGGCACTTTATTGCATCCCTCAGGAAAGTCCTGTAGAAAGGACAATAAAACTGATTCTAATCTGCACCGTCAGCCAAAATGAGGAAGCATCTGGACTACCTTCGATGCCTTTGGATTGGAGCTAGGTAGAAATCCAAGCAAGAGTGCATAACATCGCTGAGAGCTATTTTTGTTTCCTCTTCCAACTTCAACAGAGGCAAAAATGGCCAATAAAAATATCCACTTCCTTCTGCCTCCATCCTCCTTGCAGCAACAGATTTAGAGTCCTGCATGTCACCTGCTCATGGAAAAGAAATCCAGAGACAGAGCTAGATATATTCAAACAAGGAATGTCCTGAACTTCCCAAATCCCTCTTTTGTCACCTTCTTTCATCTTCCTTGCTTTACTCATGCCTTTCCCCCAACAGAAAAAACAACCCCCCAAGGATGCTCTAAGGATGCAAGCTGCATGATTGGGTTCATCTCAGTGAAAATGCCATCGGAAGGGGTAGTAGCAATAAAAAAAAAAAAAAAAAAAAAAAAAAAACAGAAAGACCCCACACACTTAAAAAATAATTAAACTTAAATTTTTTTAAAAAGTGCTTTTTGGTGCCTTCTGTGGCTCGTGTTGACTGCCCTGGAAGGAACCAGCTGTCTGAGCAGCAGATGCTGCCAAAGCAACCGCTCACTGCCTTCTCCTTGTGCATTCCCAGCACTGCCCCGATCCAAGGAAGAGCCAATATCCAAGAAAAGCAGCAACAGAGCCTTATTTTTCCTCAACCTTTGGAGGATAAAAACATGTTTCCTACAGCACTGAAAAACTGTGATCAATGCAAAATCAGGAGGACAAAATTGGAAACTTATCTCCTATTTTATTTTAGCAGGTAAATATGAAAGTAGGCTTTCAGATATGGCCAGAAGCAGTGATTTTAGGAGTAGCATCACTGAAGGCCTAAAAAACAAACTGGAGACTCTCATGCTTAAAAGCATAACACAGTGGAACATATTCTATTGATCTATACACTCCATCTTGTCTAACTGTATTGTATTCACTTAGAACACGCTGCTATTTCAGAAGCATTTTAGAAGTTGTTTTGTAGTTAGACGAATTGTATGTGTGTCCACACATAACATAAAACAACATTTGTTGCAAGGTTAAAACGTCTTACATTGGGTTTAATGTCTTGCATTGGATTTATCCTTGTGGGAAGGGAGTTCCTATACTGCATAAGGCTGACTATAGCACAGAAAAATGTGTTAAAGCACAGTAAAGACTACAGTAAGTGTGGGGGCGGGGAGGAGGAACCACATACACTTTGGAAACATGGACTTTTAAAATAAATAAATAAATGTTGACCAAATGTGATGTCAACCCTTCTTTAAAGAAGAAAAAGTAACTTCTATTCACCTCTTCCCCTTAAAAAAGAAAAAAAACCCATTCAACAAAACACTGTGTAAATATGTTATAAAGCTTTCCCTCTGTTCAAGAAAACAGTTCTCTGAGGAAATCTGGAAAACACCCTGTCATCAAAAACCCCACTGCACTGCATGAGAAAACATTTGGGTTTCTGTTCCCGAATGGGGAAAACAAACATTACAAGCATTTACTTCTGGGCCCTTGCTGAAGCAAATCAGAGTTAAGATAAGGTATTTCAGCTTGCTGCAAAGAACATTTATCAAGGGAGGTCACAGCTCTGACTTTAGCAGTTCTGTGCTGTAGTTAAAACAGGGAGTTTGTCTTCATTGCTATTTTATCATGGTTAGCTTTCAGTAGTGGTAAACACTCCCCACCCCTCAAGACCTTTTAAAAACATTAAATGACGGGAAGTGTAACACTGGAAGGATTAAAACATGCAAGACTTTATAAATCAAACCTAATGTTTTGAGAGAATATAGTCAATCTCACTGCTTTAACAGTTCTTGTAGCTACTGCTATTTTTCATGCATTTCTGTATTCTTTCGCAGTGTCTTAAGTAAACCTAGTAATTGTCTTCAAACTGGCAGTCAAATATGCCTAGATCATTCAAATTAGGTTGTGACTAGCTTTATTGAAGAAAATATTCCAATTTCTTCCACAAAGCTATTTGCCAGATTAAAACACAGCCACTTCAGGGATGGTCATTAATTCCAGGATTATGTCATTTGACCATAGGGTGTTATTTATAACTGTAAAGACAACTTATGCCGTGGTTTTTCCTTTGCTCTTTCTCATCCTACTGGACACATAATCACGTGTCATCAGATGATGATTTCCCATGACTCTTCCACTGGGGAAAAAGGGCTGACATGCCAGCTCAGCAGCGCCCAGCCTCACAACGTGCTCTCCAGGTGAGGTGACGGGTTTGTGAAGAGCAGAACTGCTTTTAAAAGCAGTACACTCGTACACTCACTGCTACTGCTGGACCAATGCTCCTTTTATTGCACTGAATAGGATGTTAATTTATATATCGAATCTGTAGAATAAGCATGGTAAGTAGAAACTGCATAAAAGAAAAAAAAAAAAAAAACCCTAAGTCATCTTTCAAATAATAATGAAATGCCCAAAAACATTCTCAGGGAGGGAAGATATATTTTGGAATTTCGTTTAGATGTTATCAGTTATAGAGACAATGAGGTTACTATTAAGTGACTGCAGCTGGCAAGGGAAACGAGCTGGCAACGGCAACGCGCAGCCCACTCGGAAGCCAAATCCCAAATCCTTGCTCTTTGTATGGAAATGAGGAAAGAGGACTGTGCATATCTGCCCCGGTCCAGCCTGCCTGAACTGAGACTGTCATGAGTGAACTGGCGCGGCCTGCTCCACTGTCACTGCGCCAGGAATACTCGAGGAGCTCTAAAATTTAAACACTCACCTAATTCACAAAATTCCCTGGAATAAACTTCCTCATAACTAACGAAAATTCCATGATAAGTGATGGTCCCAGTTCTGGGCACACGGTAACTCAATGCAGCTAGCCAAAGGAAGGACAATGTTATTATGCAATGTACAAGAGTGCGCTTTTCATCAACCAGAATTTCACACGGAATAAGGCTGGCTGTCTTTCATCTAAAATTCGGAGATTTCAACCTTGCTTAGTTAATGAGCCAAGAACGGGCGCGAGTGTCTCCACCTGAAAGTCCCCGTTCTGGGAGGCAGCTGGTGCCTCCCACGGGTTAGATAACCAACAGCCCAGGAGGAACAGGACTTGGGAGCTTCCACTCTTCCCCTTCCTCTTTCCGGGCCGTGGCTCCTGACGCTTCCTCCGGGCTCCGCAGCAACCACCTCACCTTCCCCCTTGGTCTCCTGTAGGCGAGAGCCGTCCTGTTCCAGCCTCGCTATCAGATGGTCCCCTAGGACCCACGGCTCTGCCGCCGACGGCATCTACAGTCCCTGAGACACAAATCTCCCAACCTTTTGCAACGCCAGTAAAGCAATCGGGTGAAAATAAAGCAGTCCTTGGTAGTAGCAAGATACTTTCACGCACTATCAACCTCTCCCAGACTCACTTGTCTCCTTATTCCACAGGTGGAGAAGAGCGAGTTGTGAAAACCAACTCGTTTGTACCAACGATCAAGATCTCCAAAAGCAAATTTGAGTCTTGCTATGTGGCCATGGCTTCCCAGCATCAGCAGATCTTAAACCGTGCCACACTGGGGAACAGAGCTGCACAAAGCAGTTAACTTACCCATTTCTAACTAAATAGGTCACAGGCAGATAGAGCGGCGCCAGCCTGGTGGCCGTGGCCAGCAAACAAAGCCCCTATTGTGCAGGGTCACCCACGGAGGGGGGGACAGAAAACATCTTGGAAACGTCTGGAGGAATTCACCGGAGGAAAACAGCACAAGATTTAGTAGTATTTTCCCTATCATTAGCTTTCCCCTACCCTTAGTATAGATCAAAATAATCAGCCTCGAAGGACTTTTGGATGAAAATAAAATTAAGAACAATTTGCCTAAAATGACTCTGTTGAGGCAAAGCATATGGGAAGGTCCAGAGAGAAGGGGACAGTAAAGCAATCTGCTGAAGTGATAAGGCTTTATCCAGAGGCTACACTAAATTCTTCTTCCAAGGCAACAAAAACACTCTCAGATGAAGAGGATGTTAACACTTGAAATGCTCTTAGTTTTCTGTATTCAGTGGTTTCTGCAGGGAGTATCCAATCTTCAATTTTGAGACCTGGCAAAGAGAACGAAAGCAGCAGGAAAAGTCTTTCACCAACAAGAGGGATAAACCTCGGCAGCGCATCTGTCTGAGACCCAAGGGCTGAGCAACCATCGTCCAAGCGACCACATCTTTCTGAGCAACAACAAAACCTTCCCAAGTGATCTGCCATCCGTCAGCTTAAAAGCTCCAAGCTGTTTTACAAGCACATTTCCCCTCATGGGGGCAGGTGGGAGCACCTGCCTTCGCTCAGATTATTCGAGGTGCAGACTGAATGGGCGTCTGCCACCACGAGCACTCTGCAGCGCAGCAGAATTTCCCAATTCAGTCCCTAAGTCCAGACCCAGCAGCCTTTTACTAGAAAAACTGATGTGCAAGAGAAATGTTATCACCACAAGCCACTCGGTTTTATTTTTAGGAAGCTAATGCATTTCCTCATCTCCCATGGTCCTTGGCCAATGAAGAGTTAGGTCACCAAAGACGAAAAGCAAAATAGTTTGAGGAGGAAAATTGTTTCCTTTTGGAAAGCAAGTGCATAGGAAAGTCATTTGGTTTATGTTAATTTGCTACGTATTGCTCACATGTGTACAGCATCATTAACTCCAACTGGTTACACAGGTCCCTGAAGAATTTGTGCATGCTTTGCAGAATGAAAATCCAGAGTCCTCCCACTCACTAAAACCCCGTGCCCAAATAACGGAGGTATTTATCTAGATGCAACAATCAGCTAAGCCTATCCACCCTGCTTTTCTGTGTACGTCAAATTGTAAAATAAATAAGCAAGGTGATTTGTTGTAGAACACACCCTTTAAACACACCATTTAAACTACCCTTGTGCTCAGTGCTTTTTTGTCTAGTTCAATAAACTTTCTATCCTCTTTCTGCAAAGAAGAAACATGGTCAGTTTTATACATAAGAAAGGGCAATTGCATAAAATAAAACAAATCTCACAGAAAACCCTTCTAACTTTTCAAGAATCTACTCCCTGGGCAGTGTGTGGAAATCCCTTCTCAGCGATGGGTGGATACATCTACGCAAGCTTTGCTGTGCAAAACCTTGGAGACCACGGGAGGAGAAGGGGGGCAGGAAAACAGATATATTTTTAAAATAAGTGTTATTGGACCTCTTTCTCAAAAACATTCAGAAACAGAAAATGGGCTTTTATATTAAGTTCATCATTTCTCTTACTGCTTACAAGAAATACATTTTTCCTGGAAGAAGCTGCTAAGCAAAAAAAGAGGCTGAAGCCAAGCCCTCACTGTAAGTTTTTTAAGGGAGGAACCACCTTTCTGGTCAGTTTTGTGGAAAGGCCAGATTAGTTCTAGCGCTCACCAGCAGAGCATAGTAGAGATAGAAGAAAATTTAAAAGACAACACTTAAGACAAACTAGGAACCATTTTCCTACCTACTCCCCCATTTCTTCCTTTTGCATGAAATTCAGATGTTCCCTTATTGCTAAGGGTTAAAACAAACAGACAAACCTCTACAGTTCTAGTCACAAAATTATCTTGCGTGGAGAAGGGATAAGAAAAAAAAAAAAAACTACCCATCCTGACTCAGAAACTTTTTTTAATGGAAAGTTTACAGCACTTTGCAAAGGAACCTATTTTCTATGTTTATGACATAAAATAATATAATCATACTGTTACTCATGGCACTGTCATATGCTTAAGAATATTCTGAAGATGACACTATCTTGAATGCAAATTTCCCCTGCTGCTCATCCTGGAGAAATACACCCACCTACACATTTTTAAATTCTCAATGGTAACAGAGACATAGGAAAAAAATTCCCAAATATTTTCCATAGCAATTCAATTAAAACTGTGTTAACGGCATGGCAAATGTAGTAAGAAACCAGGGCACACACAAAGTATGAATAGTAGAAACTTTAATTTCATGATAGTTGCATTTGGCTACTGAATTAGCAAGATAAATAGAAACAAGAAAAAAATAGCACTTATACAGCACTTCTTTATCTGTTTCTATCACCAGCTTGGCAGCACAAGCAGTTAGAGCGGCAGAAACAAGCACTGCATCGTCTTTCAGTGTTGCAACCTTAAAACAGGATCCAAAAATTGTGCTTGGGAGGAAGCACTGCTTGTGTGCTTGTTTTCTTTGCAGCTTTAACCTTGATGTGCTTCTGAGAGGAAAAAGCAGTCTGAAGTGCTTGGCTGGCTACAAGCCTTTCCCAAAGATTCCCTGAAGCGCTGTAGCCACGTAAGCACGGCACAAGCATCACAGCTATTTGTACTCCCGAACCTTAGCGCATTTTCTGCCACACGTTTGCTAGGCGATTTTCACATACTCATAACTCCATTAAATCAAAGCCAACGGATGTCAATGCCAAAGCGCTCGGAAGCCCCACAGCAAAGAGCCTTCACGTTTGGGAAGTGCTAACGCGCGATATAAACATTGTGCCTCCCGAGGCCACCCCGCGCAGCAGAGCGTCAGGCGCAAGGCGCTCGCAGCACGAACCCCCGCGGCCAACACGCGCAGCCGTGGGGACACGGGCAGGGACGTCCCCTCTCCAACCCAGATGCAGCGGCACGGGAAACAGCAACGCATTTCTATATACGTTTTGAGTTAAAGGCGCAGCACTCTAGAAAGCAGAGAGGAGGTTTGCTGACATGAGGCCCTCACTATGCACCTAGGCACCCACAATTTTATCAGTGACGTTTCCACAGCGTGGCTTGGAGTGCTGGGAACCGGCAAGAAAACACCAACTGGCTTTACAAAAACCAACCACCCTGAAGATGCAAGGGCTCCAGGACCAGTCTCCTATTTGTGACGGGCCCAGCTCCTTTCCTGGTCCAACTGAGCTGCTGTGGGCAGAAAGGATGGAACAACAGTAATTTCTGCAGGAGCTGGGATTATCATCTTAGCAAAATGCTTTCTTCAGCAGGAGCTCACTTCAGCAAGTGAGGAAAAACATCAATGGGAGGGAGTACTTGCAGAACTCCTCCTCCAAAGACTACCACAGGGCAGCACGTGCCTTCCCTCTCCCGCTGTGCAATAACTGCTGCATTTCTGTCACGTAAGCAGCAAGCTCTTGGGCAAGCAAGGTGCTCGAGTCAGCAGCAACCTCAGAAAACGAACCACAATTCTAGACGGTCCGTGCCGAGCAGCTGAGCTCACTGCGGCCTTTGTAGTGCGTGTGGAGAAAAGGACCCATGAGGCTGCAGGAAATTTCAAAACAGGATTATGTTTAAGAAGAAAATAGAAGGACAATAACAAAAAAAAAAAGCTAGAAAAGTAGTAGGCTTAAAAGAAATAGTTACAGAAGATCAAAGTAAACCCCAGTCATCTAACTAAAGATTCATCTCAACACATAAATGATTTTCTTCTTTTTTTCTCCTCCATAATAACTATGGCATTCATGTTTCAGAGCATATAAAGAACAGGAACAGTTGATACTGTGTTTTGGGAAATCACAGTATCTGGTTTTGAAAAATTGCTCCTAGGTTTTCAAAGCCATCTGCAATTAAATATAATAGTTTTATATATATATATAATTATTTGTTTATATTTACTGCCATACTTCAAAGCCTGCCTCTACAAGGTGAAAATGTAACGATGCATCCTAGCCTGCACCCCAGCAGCATTAGGAAGTCACTGGAAGAATTGTGTGTGCTGCTCAGGAAAGCCAGGAGCAGGGAGGACAGGCCCCCTTTACCTGACCTCTCCAGTGCTCTTGTATTTCTTGATGATACGACCACAGAGGGAGCGGGCACAGAAGAGCCTATACAGGCAGAGCGAGACGCTCAGCACACGGGTAGCACGGGAGAGGACAGCATCACCCCTTCTAGCAGGCCCTGCTGATTTCCTAGCCCCAGGAATGGGGCTGGATATTGATAGAGAGGCCGACTGAGAGCTCCCGAGCAAGCCACAAGCGTCAGCACTTTCAGTGCACGCTTCTCACGAGCTGCACACGATCAGAAACAAACTCATCTGTGGAAACACACAGAATGTTTCCTCTTTGCCATTAGCAAAGGAGGAAAATAATCTCACAAACAGTCTCCTTTGTATTGCCATGGCTAAACAAAACCTCTGCAGTTAGGAACTGCATATTACACAGACGCTGGAGCACTGCTGGATGAACCTGAGTTCTTGCAGAGGTTTCACTTAGTTAGCTACAAAAACCACCTTCCAATTAGCACCATAAATCAGCAGTCAAATCACCTGACTGTCATTCCCTGCGAGGGACCCATAAGTATTTCCTAATTCCCTGCTACATCAAGGTGCAAGGGAAGGTTAAACTGCACTGGCAGTAAAACATTGTCATTGTAATGCTCGATTCAGCCATTGTATTATGCAAACAGAAAAAATAAAAGAGACTTTGCTGGGTCTCACTGCATTGATTATTTTATTATGCTGGAATACAATGCCCCTTTTCACCAGAGAACAATAGACAAATACAGTATTTCCCAATTCCTTGCAACAGAGCCACAATGAGTTAAAGTAAGCCTCAAAGAAATCTTGAGCCTGCTATTTTTATTACTGCTAAATTTTAAGCAATTCACATGCCCATTACTTAAATGCAATACTATAACTCAAACACTGCTTGTAAAGAACATACCTTAAGCACAGCAGCGTGGCTTTGTTTCTATTTATTTTGCCTGGTATAGGGAAAAATCTATTGCAAACACAGCACAAACTCATAAATGCTTTGCAATTCCCATTTGAAGTTATATTCCTCCTTTCACCTGGCACCCGGGAGGCTGCTCTTCCCCAGTTGAAGTTTTCTGGCTACAATCTACATAGGAGGCTAACACTAATTTAAAGAACATGCTGTTTGAATACCACGCATTTGTATTCTGAGAAACACTAAGCCCAAAGTAGAAAATAAAAGAAAAAAAAATTGTTGGCTAGCACCAATGCAGACAAAATGTCACACTTTTACACTGTTAAGAGATCTTAATAACCACTCAGAAGATTTTCTGTGGACTGAAATAAAAAGACACATTTTATATGTATGTACCTTTTTTTTCTTGCACAAAAGAACTGATAACAGCACAATTTTCCAAAAAAAAATGTGCAGACTTTAAAAATCTGAGCATCAACAACATGAGCTTCTTCACTGTGTTGTGCTATGGTTTGCAAATAAACGAATAAACATGACAGCCTTTAGAGTTGGCAGGAATGGATTGTAATCCACTAGACCTTAAAAGCACAGGTGTTTCCTCTGCCAAACCATATGGGTCTCACTAACACACTCCCGCGCTACGGAAACATTTTCCCACTGCTCTGAAACACGCTGTGGAAAGCGGGATTCACCAGAGATGGCTGGAGCAGAAGCGCACACGCAGGGAGCTCTCATGTGACCTGCCTCAGCTCGTGAGCATCACCGCGAGCACCAGAGCGTGAGGAGCGAGGGAACGACCGGCACGAGCGTCGCTCCCGCTCCGCTCCGGGCACAGGCATCTCTGACTGCAGCCGTCCCGAGAGCCTCCTGTCTTGAGCAGCGCAAATATTACAAAGCTACACGTGGGGCAAAAATAAAAATTAAAAAAAAAAAAAAAATCTCGGTTTGAAGTTTATACTCTCAAATTTTCAGATTAAACTCCCGAGGATTTTTCAATATGCCACCTTTACCAATATTTAAAAAAAAAAAAATTAACTTTCCTCACATGTCATGTTCTTAATAGGTATGTAATTTCCACTGGGCTTATGAGGAATTAGGTTGCTAGATGTCTTAGGGTTACTAGAAAGTACAGAGGAGGAATATAAACAAATCATCAGGCAAAAACAAAATAAGAACAACAACGTATGCAGGGAAGCCCTCCTCTCGCCACCTCCTAGTTACCTGTGGAGTCGAATATAATCGGCTGGCAGTTTCTGTTGGAATTCCAGTTACATTTGAGCACCTGGCCTCCTTCTACAATGTTGTGCTGGGTAGTGTTTGCTTTTGGGGCTCCCACAAGAAGAAACACCCTGCAGTGAAAAGAAAATAAAAGTGTCAAAAGCTATAGCTTATATATATATATATAGCTTATAGACATTAGCTGTTTTTTAAATGACATCTACCCAGTAAAGAGAGCAAAGGGCTTACCCAGGAAACACAAATCTGATTAAAACTGCTTTTAGTTTCAGAAAAATTCCTAATAGGTTTTACATCATGGGTCACTCTTCAAGGAAAAGTAGGCAAAATAAAATACTGGAAAAAATCATTAAAAAAGATGATAATCAGGGATTTGATTAAAAACATTCTAACCTTCTTGAAAATGTATTTAAAATGAAATGAATTTCTTGAAAAAAGAATGTCACTGAGTTCCTTTAATCATAGGCATACATGATTTCCTGTTCTGCTGCACACATGCGTATCTTTCAGAGAAAGAAGGAAAACAAAGTCAGTGAGTGGCATAATTTCTGGTTAGTTTTGTATGGGACAGATAGCAGGGCTTTTGACCTCAGAAGATACTAAGTGATGAGTCAGCCTAGTACCAGTAAATAGAGAACCCAAGTTACTGTCGAGCAGATGTTCACACATTAATGGATATTTCTAAGTTTCCCTACATAGCAATCACTTCCTTATTAAGGCCTGCAGCACTTCTGTAAGTCTCTGTTCATGCAAGTGCCTCTTGCCTTAAGCAAGAGCTAGAACTTGCCCTTGCCTCTGAGCAAGAACGGCTCCAGGATTAGGCTTTTGCAGGTGGCAAAATTCAGGCGTCGCAAAAGAAGAAAGAGACTGAACAGAAACGGAACAAGAAAGTGAGTAACTTCCAGGAACTCCGATGCCTCTAGCAGAGGCACTTGGCCACTCCGCACGCTCCTTAAGTTGTACAGAAATACGGCAGGGACGTAAAACTACACACGTTTATCAGACTCAGCTCTGTAGTTTCCATCTCCACTGAGAGAGGCAGAACGCAGCTTGCGAGGGCAGCCCTCACCGTGCTCTGTCGGATACTGCAGTCACTCAATTTTGAAACTGGCTTAGCTGACGGAGCCGCAGGGCTGCTTGCAGAGCACGGCTACAGCAGAGCCAGGCTCACCAAACCCGTTCTGGGCTTAGCAGCTGCCTTCCAGACGTGATTTTAGGGTAAAGCTGCAGTTTTACTTCCTCATATGTAAATACCTGATACCAACAAGCAGCACTTCACCAAAGCACTACCAATATGAAAACCCATACAGAGTAATTGTTTTCAACTCTTTCCAATGTGCACAATCTTAAACACTTTCTGGGCCCTGGCAGAAAGTTTTAGCTACTTGGCAATAACTTGTTCCTCTAAGTTGCCATTCATAAACTACCTAGATTGTAAAAATCAGAACCTGAGATGTTGGTATCAGCTTAGTTAAAACATTCATTTGAGTTATAACAGAAATATATTTAAATATATATGTCTATATAATGACAAAAAAGAATAATACATAATACACAAATCACTGTAATTGAAACCTTTCAAGCACATAGTGACTTGCTTCCCAGCTCACCTTGTATTGCTGAACGTTTATATCATTGAATATGTTTACAAAAAGAATACAGAAAAATAAATCACCCCCATTCTAATCATGTGCATTAACTTTTTTTTTTAGGAAAACAGACGGCAGCAGAGAAGAAAGCCAGGTATTTTCATAGCTCTCTATATGATCAGGGGAGGCAGATAAATAAAGGCATTTTTTTCTATTTTTTTTTTTAATAAAGCCACATTCAGCCATGTAGTTCCACAGCTTCTGCCAGGCCTACACAGCATCCTGGTACAATACTACCTTGCTCCCAGAACAGTTCATTTGTACTAGACTTCTAAGCACACGTTATTTCGTATCCACCAGGTGGGAAAAGTCCAAAAACCAACAGCTCGAGCAGCTACTAACACTGCCTTGTTGCAGGGCTAACCAATACAAACAGTTTGGCGGGACTAAGTTTACTTAATCTCTGCTGTTCTTTAAAGAAGAGGCGATAAACCAGAACTCGACAAAGCAAGGGAGAGGAGAGGAGGGGCGTGGGAATCCAGCGACCCGCACGCAGGTCTGCGCGGGAGCACCCGGCCGGGCTGGGGTGATGAGGCGCCCTCTGCTAATCGCGGTGCTAAGGGGCTCGCCCGGCTCTCCACAACGACACGGGGACACCTCGAGCCGTCCCTGTCCCTGCGCCTGCCCCTGCGAGGGGCTGTGAGGGGAGCCGCGACGTTGTAAGCTAAAGGGAAGAGACGAGGAGTTAGAGTGGCAGAGCCAGACTGTCGAAAGTTAAAGAGAGGAGATGACGAGTTAGGGTAGCAGGGCCAGACTGTTGAAAGTTAAAGAGAAGGGATGAGGAGTTAGGGTAGCGGGGACAGACTAAGTTTTATGCAGCACTAAAATAAAAAAGGGAAAACCTTGGACGTTATCAGCGCGTGCCTCGGGCACAGCGCCCACGCTGAAAGCCAGCCCGAAGCACGAACGGGGCTTCACGTATCTCTGTGTTTAAACAACAGGATCGGGAGAGCAGAGCGAGGTGTCGCAACACGGACAAGCCGCGGCGGGTCGGGCCCCGGGAGCGCGCGCAGCCCGCGCGCCCCAAACCGCGCTAAGAGCGGAGCCCCGCGGCCCGCGCAGGAAGGCGGCGGCGGGAGGGAGCCCCGAGCCCGCCCCGCGTCCCTCCCCGCCGCGCCGCGGCCCTTACGAGGAGGCGTCGGGGGCGAAGAAGTCCACGGCGAAGCCGAAGTAGCTGCCGCGGGTGCCCGAGTAGACGGCGGGCTGCTCCGCGTCCAGGTTGAAGGCGGCGGCGCCGGGGAGCAGCCAGCGGCCGAGCAGCGCCAGCAGCCAGAGCCGCGCCATGGCCGGCCCTGCGGGGCTCCCTG
>VWPW01020089.1:0-10397 GCA_013389825.1 Crypturellus undulatus
TTTTTCTTCCTGCTCTCCAGGATCACCATCTTATTCTCATTCAGTCAAGAACTCCTACGTTAGCTATTACTTGTTCAATTTACATTTTTATTTTCCATCATAAATGCAGAAACCAAAAATACAGAAGTTAATACAGCCACTTCCAGACAGGTGGTGAGAGTTCTCTGTCACCAGGAAAACCCACCAGGACACTCATAATGTGCAGGCTAAATGTGTAGTAGTGAGTGCAGGATAAATGTGTAGTAGCACAACTTGAATGGGACTACTCTATTAACTTTATAGCCTATTTTATGAGAATTCAGGTAGTTTAGCTTGCAGACCTAGATTATTCTGTTTTCACACAATACATTTTATCACAAAACTAAGATTTTCACACAGAGAGGTTTAAATAGATGAAGAGACTCTAAGGTTAAGAAAGAGGCCCGTGAATAGCTGAAATGAAAAGGAAATGCAGACTAGAAAAACAAGCAACACCTAAGATTTTTGTTTATCTTGGGTATTTAATTGAATAGCCTTAGTCTATATTCTGACAATGCAGTGCCAGTCATTCTCCTAGAAGTTGAGATGACAGAGGTCTAAATCTCCATTCTACCCAAATAAACACTGAAGTTTAATTTATTAACTAAGATCACTTTTGTCTGCATGCAACCATTTTCAACAGCAGGTACAGAAATCTCTTTCAACTCAGAATCCACGTTTCAAAAAAAAAAGTTTGCTAAAACAAAGTTCTGGAGAATCTCCAATAAAAAAAAAAAAAATCACATGAAATGCATCCTCTTAACTAATGAAAAACTGACTACAGCAAAAATAAACAGGTTGTGACCTCCAGAAGGTCTGGTCTACTTCACCTTTATAAAAAAACTAACATCCTTACTAACTCCAGCAAAGCAAAATATATTTTGTGCCAACTGTCCTAAGCTTTTAAAACAAGAAAATGTTTAGACATGCAATTTTGGATACAGAAGCTCCTTTTTCTCGAGGATAAAATATTTTTTAATCTAAAAAAGTTAAAACACCACAGAGCACCAGCAGATTTGCTGCAATAGTCATAAATGTAAAAAACAGCAAGCCGCTCTACTTTCTCACACATCCAAAAGGAGAGTTTTTGAAAGGCTCCTTGCCAGGTACCTGAGACCCAAAATTAAAACCTAGTGTTTTTCCTTTAATTTTGTTTCCTTTTTATTGGAAACAAACAAAAATCACCTCTGTCAGCACCCACACTTTTGCCATGCATGTATTGCTTTGGAAGAACTCAAATGCATTTTCACTTTGCAAAACAGGCTAATTGCTACGCACAAACCTAACAGTTTCTATGCTGAATCAAGACCAAAAGTTAATCAACCTGCTATCCCACTACTATCCATGGCATGTTAGATGCCTATGGAAGGGAGCAGGAGCTGAAAGCCCAGCACATGCTCCCTGGGTACCCTCCTGGTCTTCAACCACTTGTGGCTTCAAGGCTGCCTTGGCACCAGGGACAAGTAACCCATATGCATGCCAACCCTTTGTGGTTTTTGCTTTTTAGGATAAACTTGACAAGTCTCCCTGGGGTAAATTCTCAGTACCCGCAATGCCTCATGGAAAGGACTCCCACTAGTTAACTACATGTATGAAGAACCACGTCCTTTAGCTCATTAGGGACCTGTAATCTAGTAATTTCTTCGAGTATCTCCTCATTCTCAATCTTGCACACAGGGATCAATTGATTCCCCCCCCACCAAACCCTCAGCTTTACCTTTTGCAGACTGAGAAGTCCTAGCAAAAATACTCCTCGCACACCATCAATTTACTGTTTCCATTCCCTTTATTAGCCTCCTCTAGTTCCTTTCTAAGATGGGGTGGAGGACAGTGGGAGAATCAGACCTGCACTTAAAATTGAAGACGTGGGAACAGCACAAGATAGCAGCATAAGAAAGATTCTGTCTTCAAATTATGTTCATTTTCATGTTTTTAGAATGGAAGATTATAGTGTAAACACCTTTGTACTTCCTTAGTTAGATCCCATCCAAGATGGTTATGGATCCACTGCAACACTGATGTACAAATAAAACCACTTAGATGCAACTACTATTCATCACCACTGTAGTATTTTTAAGTGACAAATTAAACTCATTCAAGAAAATGAAAGACAGGAAGGTCATCACTAAAAGAAATATAAAAATAAAAAATCCTTTCCCAAGCTCTGTTTAGCTAGCAGAGATGAAGGGCTGAGTGTCCTAAAGCACACCTGGTGACGGGCTTTTGCTTCCTATTAATCAGCCAATAAATCAGACCTACGTCACACACCTGCATGCTAGCAACTAATGCTGTTTGTACACTGTAAACCTATTAGACTATAAAGTTGCAAGGAATGTTACACAGCTGTTAACAAGGGATCTACTGTACAACAAAGGCAGCGCCTACAGCACTAAGGCAGAAATTCTCCATATCGAGCATTTTTCCTGCTAAATAGCACACTATCACCACCGTCACTCCCGTTTCTGCTATTTTCAGTGCATGTCACATTTCTTTAAAGGAGGTTGCTCTACAATGAAGCAGTAACACAATGGCCCAACAAATCAGCCCCTAGAAAGCAGCCAGTAAGATTATTCCAGCCTGAGAAGGCAGCTTAAAATAGAGACACAGAAGTGCATTGTTCAGACATTAACTGTCCCCTAATTTATATCTGATGCCTGAATTCCTGAACACACACACACACACACACACACACACACACACAGAGGGAAACATTTCTGCGGTCATCACCAGAAACTTATTCATTTTCAACTGGAGAATTTTATGCTTGTGTCTGATTTTTATTTAACAGCTAAGTAAGACAACTGAAGAAATACAGCAGGAAACCTTGTGTGTTTTTTTTTTTTTTAATTCCTGCTAATATGCAAAGAAAGGAGGTCATGTGTTCCTGTAAGAGATGTGAATTAAAAAGCTTTACACAAGTCCCTGCAGATTTCAAGGGTGAGCATTATAAAATGAAATCAAGTACTTATTGCCACAGAACACATACACTTGCAATACAATGATCCAGTTCAAAGTGTCTGTCACAAACAGTTGATAACACTTCATAAGATACTATGTTCATGTGAATGAAGAGTGTGAAATAAGTGGTAGTGAGATACAGAAGTACTATACACACTAACATGGTGAACAGAAATTGGTTGAAGATGTTCCTGTTACTTTGGTAAGGTATGTCAGCTTGATATTGATGATTAAGTGCCATGGTTTGAGACTTATACTCATACAGAGAGCTACAGTGCTAACAATAAAGAGTGTATTTTGGTTCCTGAAGTTAATAATTAATAATAGTAATAATAAAAGACTGAATTGAACCTAGAAATCAGCCTCTGGAGCAAACTTAAGTTACACCCAACAACTTAAAAGAAAATCCTACCTTTAAATTTATAATTTGAGAATAAAGAATTATTTTCTAAAAACATATTGAAATCTTTAAACTCCATCAGTTTAAAATACCAAAAACTAGCAGCGAGTAACACCACAACCTCCTCTGCAAAGCTACCTCTCCACACGCACCATTTGGTATCCTCAGATTCACATGCACAACCGAGTCACACTCTGAGAACCTCCTAAAAACTGCATATCTTAGCATCTTTCTAACCCCTCAAGAAGCAAAGTTGGGGGCACTAAAGTTGAAAACACCCGATTACTGGATATTTCAAAGAGCACAGAAGAGTCCTTTAAAGGCAGAGAGGCTTTTCTTCCTCACCTCTCCTTTAAGTCATGTGTTATTAATTAAGTGCATTAGCTCTGCAATGCAGACTGCCATTTTACCTCATATAACAGTCCCTTCCCTTTGCAATCTGTACAGTACCCAGATATCCCTTCCTCTCACTCTAGTAAAAACAAATCTCTTTCCTCTTAGCCCTGAGAAAATTCAAGCTAAGCACCCTGATTCTACATCAAACCCCCAAATCAGTATCTTTCATATCTCTTCTGTAGGATAAAATCTAAATTGTATCTATGCCTTCCTACAGTATTCTCCTTCCACACCTCTCCTTATCAGATCTTCCAGACCAGCTTCCCTCTCTCCCAAAAATGCCTAATAAGGTGGCCCATGCTTTCTTACCAGCTTCTTAAAAGAGACTGTGATCCTAACAGTGACATCCATACAAAGAAATGGCCTGAGTACACATCAAATCCCTCCCCGAGAGCCCTAGCAATGAATCTTGTACTCTCCTACTGTCAAAATACATCCTGAAGCACACTTCAGGCACAGCAGGCTAGCACTATTAAATTTGGGAAAGCAGCTCACCAAAGCCAAAGCACACCAGCCTACAGCACACGAAATTATCATAAAGGTTATTTAGGTTTTTAAGTCACCTTGATATCAAATAATGAAAGTGGAAGAATGAAGGAACCCAAATTGAAGTTGGATGAAGTGCTTGTGGAGTCAAAGAACAACTAACGAATGTTTAAAAAGCAGCTTTTGATTAAAACAGATGGAGCTCCATTTCAGGAAATGGATGCAGTGTTAGCCCCACACTGACGCCACCACGTCTCACCTCTCCCACGGCCACGTTTCCCCCGGTCTGAAGGCCTCTCCCCTTGATTGTTGTCCACTCCGTTCTCTTCAGCTCTAACTGTGGAAAGAGGAGAGCTTAAAAGAGGCCTTAGCAACTCGCACATGAGACAACATAACCAGCTGCTTAAGCCAAACCCCAAAAGAAAAAGCAAGATTATAACGACATCTCAGCCTCCCTCACCTTCCTTGGCGTTCTAGCTACAAGCAATGACATTTACTCTGCACTAAAAGCAGGAAGCAAAATATTTCACAAGAGGAAAACACCCTTCAGCATTCATGCTGGTGTTCTCTAAAAAGAAGTTATGACTCGTTAAGAGAAACAAATAGACAAGCTCTTCTTGTAATTACTACATCCATATACAACTAGGAAAACTTAAAAAGAACTCTCCTCTCTGTTTAACATTAAGATTCATAACATCTTAGTTGTCACTACATTTGAATATCTTCCAGCCATAAAGTTGATGTTGACTAATGCTGTAAACTGTTTTCCTGCTTGTAGGGAAAAGTTCTGCTGCTTTTTTTCTTTCTTCATTTCCATTTTTCTTCTCTCATATCAGTGTTTTACAAGGCTCTCATAAGCAACATGCACAGTTTAGATATTGCCGATAAAATAACTTAGATAAAAAGGAGACACACACCCAATGGTGATTTAACGTCATGTCCCCTAACTCAGAAAACATCAATGTTATTTTGGACAATATGTTATTATACCTGTATAAACTGTAGCTAACTTCTAAATGTTGCAATTCACCAAGAACTTTCTCTGCTGTAGAAATTCACCTTTTTTCCGTGAGTAATATATGCTAGAGGTTAATAATGATGCCAGTCTTTTCATTTCTCTTATGAGAAGATGAGAACTTCTGCAAGTTGTCCCACTCATAAAAGGAGAAGTAGTCAGAGATGGATTTTTTTCATTAAAAAAAAACATATCTGCTACGCAGTAACTTATTTGCTCTCCAGCAGTTTTACACTCAACTCTAAAACTTAGACAAAAGAATAGCAATTTGCAGAAGATTAAACTTCTGCCTTTTTGATTATTTAATTTAAACCAAGTTTGTCCCAGAAAAATACATATACATACCAATAAAGTCATGTAGAGAGATCAAGCATACCTGTTGCACAAGCAACAACTTATGACTTCAGCACAGAGCTATAGCTCTGATGGATTTTAGTTCATTAGGCATTTCCTCTCAACTCAGACAGTTTTAGCTGCAAGAAAAGCGTCCAAATCTTTAAAAATTAGCCCCTATACATACACTCTCGGCCACGGCTGCCTCCTCTTCCGCGTCTGTTGGAACTTCCCCGTCCACGACTCACTTCTCTGTCCCCTCGTTTTTCTCTGTTTTCTTTGTTTTCTGAACTTTCCTTTCCAAGGCTTTTCTTCTTTCCCCCTACAGTCTCCCAAGAAGTCTATTTGGGTAGAATAGAATTAAATACAAAAGTCAAAAACAGAAACAACCCAGCTCTCTGTATACTTCCTCACACCCCTCCAGTTCATGGAAAAAAACAGCTACTTGTGTAATACCACACATGTAGAACTACACTGATACAAACAAAGGGCAGGGAAGCAGGTTGTATTGCTTTTTGGAGAAGATGAGAAAGAAACAAGTTTTGGAAGTTTAGTTTTCTCTTGGAAAGGGAGGAATCCCACATATATCTGGCTATAATGGACTTCAGTAAGTCCAGCCTAGATAGACCACACTGAAAAAATCTGCAAAATAAGCAACAGTTCTCAAACCATCTACATAAATCTAATGAGGCAGAGGCACAAAACAGTATTTTTCTTACGAGGAAATGGAAAAATGCCTGTAGGCATCACTGAGCAAGAAACTGATGAGAATATCTCAGGAAAGGGGAAAAGAAAAAAGAAATAACAACAAAAATCCCACAGTACACACACACACACACACACACACACAGAACATACTGGCCAGATACAAGCACTGATGGACAGAACGCAAGAATAAGAACCCAGTAAATTAAGATTGTGCTTAGTCAGACAAACTGTTCTAAGACCTATGGCTCATCAACCACAGCAAACTTCAGGAAAAACTGCCTCTGTACAAGACAGAGGAGCCAGGATCAAATATCAGACCTCAGCTTAAATATTAAACTCATCATTAAAATAAATTTAGGGATCACATCAGCGACACAGGCACATCTGCAGAAGTCAAAAACAAAATAACTAACACACATGCTAAGAATAGGATGACAACTGGTATATTATGTAATTGCAGGGACAGTCTATTAAGACATAGCTGCAAAGCAAAGAAGAAAAAGCTTATTTTCAAATCATTAAAATGGTAGATACATTTATATAAATGTCAGGAGTCTCCACCTCAAGGAGCTTAAAGTGTAGATTACATAATCAAGTGGGGAAATTGTGTATGTAAATACAGTGCCATCAAATGTGAAGCACTTGATAAAGCCATGACCTCAAGAAAGTAGCTACATCAAAGAAATAGCTTGGCTATCAATAATTCTGGGTCCCACCCTGCCCTCCTCTCAGTTCAGATAACAAGCTAGGCAAAGACCAGCTAATCTGAGCTGCCTATAATTTAAAAAAATAACATTATTGATAAAACTGGTGACAAAGCAGTTGACAAATATAAATTCAGTGGTTAAGTAACTCTGAGAGAGCATATGCTAGGAATACCACAGTCTCTCATTACTTGAGGTAGCCTAAGAAAGAAGGCTGAAATCAGTTTCCAAATTGATCTCCAGAATGACTATGGGCCAACTTTGGTGGACTTTGGACTGTCTGAAAAGTCTTTTTTATTCTAGTTTTAAGAGTTTTTTAGCCAATAAAATATGATCAGGCATAAAATGGCTCTTATATTTGCAAAAACTAAACAAATTAAAGGAAAAAAAAGTCTTCTGCAAAGAAATACGTTCTCCTCTGTTCTCTCCACCAAGCCTCTTGTATCCAACGTCAGACTGTCACAATCACTGCAAGCAAAAGGTCTTAAAAGTTGACAGTCACACAGAATAAAGCCTTACAGATCCCAATAAACTTAAAAGAGGATAAAATTTGCAGAAAGCAAAACAAATTACAAATAGACATTCTATTACTCCTTGTTTTTCCAGCTTCTCAAATCAGTAGATAAATCCTTTAAATGAGGTTAAGACCACCCCTCCCCAGCCCTCCCCCCCAAAAAAAGGTTTAATGTATCAAAACTAATAAAAGAGATGTTGCAACATTCAAAACAAGTAGTACCACTGCTATCATGCTTATAATATCCAGTTCATGTTATAAGTGTTCTGGACTATAATGGTCTTACAGCAAACCCTTCAAGTTTCCATCAAGAATACATATCCACCAAGAATACATTTCTTTACCTTCTGATGAGGACCCTTTTAATTGACACTCTCTCTTCCTGTCTCAAATGAGGCCTTTAATTTCTCTGTTTTCATTTCTGAGCTGTATTTTGTCTTTGAGGATCAAAGGGTTCTGAGGGACTGCCAAAATGCTGGCTATGCTCCTTCTAGTTGAAAGTTGAGTTCAAAAAAAAAATCTTCCATGCCATGATCACTTGCAACTATTTGCTAAGTTGAGATAGCATTTAACATTCTGTTTTCGACTAGAAAACTATTTTCAATCAGAAAATGTCAAATACAGAAAGTATGAGAGAATACAGAAATAGCTAGCAAGCTACCAAGATAGATTTTATCAAGGTGAGATACTCTCTTCTACTCCCTACTTGCCCACTTACTTGGTAGCATTTATTTCTGGTTTTAGATTATCTCAATTCTTAGAAAAGGAGAGGGAAAAGAGAGTCCCCTCAAGCAGAAAGGCATGTTTTCTAGACATGAGCCAGGGAAAGAGGAGCATTTTCCTCATTAACAATAAGCAAGACTGCATATCCTGAAAAAACTTGAGACACTGAGTTTTCATCAGTTAAAAAAAAAAAATTAAAAAGGAAGTCCAGGTTTCTTTCCTAATTTAGGTGTGATCGAATCTAGTTTGCTTTCTCTAAAATTTGGTGAAAATCCTCCCATCAAAAGCTACAAACACAGCGAGAAATATGTCTGATACTTCCTGGCATTAAAAAAATACTGTTCTATGCCAAGTTATATGCAACATTGTTTGCTATTACACACAGTTTTAGAGTTTTCTTTTTGCTCTTCAATAAGGCCATGCTAATGCGTAACTTAGTGACAGCAATTCCCTTTATTAGAGCTTTCAAGGTAACCTGCAGATGTGGATACCTCTTCCTAGTTCAGTACCTGCAGTGCATACCTACAGAAATAAATTATAACTTATCTGACTTCCCTTCTAGGTTTATAAAAAATGCTCTTTGTTTCAAATGCACAACATCTTTTATTCTGGAGCACATCCACAACCCTGAAACATAAAATAGGACAGTATCTGACAGAGCATTCAGTTCTATAACAGCGTTAAAATCATTGCGCATAAGTAAAAGCTGGAAAACTCTGCAGGAAACCAGCAGACACACATCACATTTTCAAAGTTTGGACTATTCTAAGGCATGCACATGACAAAAAAATTGGCCTGGTCTCTATTTCCTTCAAAGAAATCTGAAAGGCGAGACGGAAATTGAAGCCTTCCAAAATACACGTGTGACTTTCCCAAACAGTTCTTCAAAGTAGAAAGAAGCAAGAAACAAAAAGCAGTTTAAGATAAAAGTAAATCCTTACTGTGTCTGAACTTCCTTCCAGCAGTATGTTGATTGCTCTGTTCACATCCCCATTACAGTCATGTAGTGCCACTATGCACTCATCCTGGTTTTTCCCCGTCACTTCCATAAGCTGTCAGTAAGAATCAGACATGTTAAAACATCCAAATTATCATTGTAAGAAAATAAGAATAAGCACCATGTAGTCTCCAAGACAGTACATTGCTACTGTGTCAAAGATAACAAAAAATCTAAGTAAAAGCATCTGTATTTTACAGAACTGCTTAGGATTCACCAAGAATTAGTACTTTTATTTTTTAACTTCAGTAAACACTGCCACCAGCCAGATGGCTGTATATGAGTAGAAAGATGCAAAAAAATCTGTATAGCCCTAGTGCTGTTGTCTCTGCCTCTGTGCCAAACATCTCTCTCTCTATTTTATTGCTGAGAGCAGCCATAAGGTAAATAATGGCAGAGAATTGATCCATCTGGAAAAGAACCAAGACCAAGGGGAAAAAAAAAAAAAAAAAAAAAGTTATTTTTCAGCCAGATCGGCTCACTCAATCCAATTCAGCACAGGCCACACAACTGGGCACAACTGAAGGCTGCTTACAGACACCTGGTAGTGAAATAGGTTTTGTGGGCCCAGGATTCGCTTCCTGTGGAGTGTTAGATGGATATAATCATAGTATCTGCTATGGCAAATCCAACAATGCCCAGAGAGAAATGATATGAGCTAGAAACAAACAAAGGCAAAATGCAGGATTTTTAAGTCTTATCCCTCTTCCCACCAGAAACATCACAGGCACTACTGGTCAGGGCTGCAGGCTTCAGCAAGGAACAGAAAACTTCACCTCTGGCGAACTGCCATAGCAACATAAGAAGTTTATAAACAAGAATAACAAAATGCACTTAACAACTCCCCAGATGTGACTATACAAAGGGAAAACAAGAAAGTCAAGAAATCTGTCCCTCTGCTGCATTCATGTTTCCATACTAATTCTTGCCTTCTTCTAGGTGCACTGCTAAGTTCTACATGAGCTGTGCTCACTAGTCTCCCAGGATAAGATCACCAACATCCACAGCAGACCAACCAACTGAACTCTCTGCATTGCCAGAGTTAATAATCACTAATATAACTGGCAATAAAAGCTTGAATCTCTACACATAAGATTCAGTGCAATATAGGAAATGGTGTGATTAGATTGCATTTTAGCAGTGCA
>VWPW01020092.1:0-14341 GCA_013389825.1 Crypturellus undulatus
AGGATCCGACAAGGAGGAGGCAAGGCTGTAAGCAGCCCTGCAACCATGGCCTTCAGGAGGGGCAACTTTAGCCTCTTCAGAGACCTCCTCGGAAGAATCCCATGGCTAGAGCTCTAGAAGGGAACGGGCCCTGAGAGAGCTGGCTAGTGCTCAAGCAGCACTTCCTCAATGCTCAGCAATAGTGCATCCCTGTGTGTAAGAAGTCAGGCAGAGGAGGCAGCAGACCTGTGTGGATGAGCAAGTAGCTTGTGGCAATGCTCAAGCAGAATGTGGAGAAAAGGACAGGCCCCCTGGGAAAAATACAGGTGCGTAGTCAGGGAATACAGAGTTATGATGAGGAAAGCTAAGGTGCATTTGGAATGCAAGTTGGCAAGGGATGTTAAGAACAAGAAAAACTTCTTCAAATATATAAACAGCAGAAGGAAGATTAGGGGAAATGTGGGTCCCCTGCTGAACAGGATGGGCACCCTGGTTACGAATAACACAGAAAAAGCAGAGTTGCTGAATGCCTTCTTTGCTTCGGTGTTTACCAAGGGCAGCCCTTTAGAGTCCTAGAGCCAAGAGAAGAAGCCGGAAGAGAGGAAGACTTGCCCTGGGTAGAGGAAGATTGGGTAAGAGATCACCTAAGGAAACTTGATACCCACAAATACATGGGCCCTGATGGGATGCATCCCAGAGTCCTGCGTGAGCTGGCAGATGTCATAGCTAAGCCACTCTCCATCATCTTTGAAAGATCCTGGAGAACGGGGGAGGTGCTGGAGGACTGGAAGAAGGCCAATGTCACACCAGTCTTCAAAAAAGGCAAGAAGGAGGATCCTCCGTCCCCGGAAAAGTGATGGAACGGCTCACACTGGCCGTTGTCTCCAGGCACATGGAGGACAAGAAGGTGCTCAAGAATAGTCAGCATGGATTCACGAAAGGGAAATCATGCTTGACTAACCTGATAGCCTTCTATGATGGGATGACCGGCTGGATAGATGAGGGGAGAGCGGTGGATGTCATCTATCTTGACTTCACCAAGGCTTCTGACACCATCCCTCACGACATCCTCCTAGACAAGCTCCGGAGGTGTGGGATGGATGAGTGGACAATGAGGTAGATTGGGAATTGGCTAGATGGCAGAGCTCAGAGGGTGATAATCAGTGGTGCAGAGTCTAGTTGGAGGCCTCTGTTGAGCGGTGTCCCTCAGGGGTCAGTCCTTGGTCCAGTGCTGTTCAATTTACTCATCAATGACCTGGATGAAGGCACCGAGTGCTCCCTCAGCAAGCATGCTGATGATACAAAGCTGGGAGGAGTAGCTGACACCCCAGAGGGCTGCGCTGCCATCCAGAGGGACCTGGACAGACTGGACAACTGAGCAGAGAGAAATCTCATGAAATTCAACAAGGCCAAGTGCACGGTCCTGCACCTGGGGAGGAATAACCCCAGACATCGGTACATGCTGGGGACTGACCTACTGGAGAGTAGCTCTGCCGAGAAGGACATGGGCGTCATGGTGGACGACAGGTTGACCATGAGGCAGCAGTGTGACCTTGTGGCCAAGAAGGCCAATGGATCCTGGAGTGCATTAAGTGAAGCGTCTGCAGCAGGTCGAGGGAGGGGATCCTGCCCCTCTGCTTAGCCATGAGGAGACCACATCTGGAGTATTGTGTCCAGTTCTGGGCCCCCACAGTACCAGAGGGATGTGGAGCTGCTGGAGAGAGTCCAGCGCAGGGCCACAAGGATGATCAGGGGCCTGGAACATCTGCCCTATGAGGAGAGGCTGAGGGAGCTGGGCCTGTTCAGCCTGGAGAAGAGGAGGCTGAGAGGGGACCTGATCAGTGTGTATAAGTATCTCAGGGGAGGCAGTGAGGACAATGGGGCTGGCCTCTTTTCAGTGGTGACCACCGACAGAACAAGAGGAAATGGCCACAAACTTAAACATAAAAAGTTCCACAGGAACTGAAGGAAAAATTTCCTGACAGTGAGGGTGACAGAGCACTGGAACAGGCTGCCCAGAGAGGTTGTGGAGTCTCCTTCTCTGGAGATCTTCAAGATCCGCTTGGATGCAGCCCTGTGCCACATGCTCTGCGTGTGCAGGGGGGTTGGACTAGATGACCTCTAGAGGTCCCTTCCAACCTTGGGCATTCTATGATTCTATGATTCTATGATAGAACACCTGCACTGCCATCCTTGAGGCTGGTTATCTACTAACAAGGCATCCCCTACTCCTGTCCTTGAAGCAGCCACCAGATGCCACAACCAGTACCAGATACCACACCATCCTTTCTCATTTGAGCCTTCATTTCTCCTTCCTAGCAAAATCTACTGAACTGGCACCAAGTTAGATCAATGCTTTCACTATTTCCCACAAACTTTCTAGGGCAGATAGGACAATTTATTTTAGTTATAAAGCCAGTACATTACTAGATCAGTCTCCAGGACCTTACACCCTTGTAATATCCTCTCATCATTTCAAATGTTTATTCCTGAAAATTAAATAAAATTCATAATCATGGAATAATGGGGAATGGCTTCTGGCTTCCCATAGGTGAAGTGATGGGTGACTGAAGTCATCTAAATCAAACTTCTGAGCATAGACAGTTAATTTACTCCTACACAATTCTATAGGCTTCCAATTTCTCTCGAAGGAAGGCTGTGGTCAGCTGCAGATTGAAAAAAGAATTATTTGAATGAGAAGGGGAACTGTGGTTGTTTAATCACTTGTACGGATTGCTTTTTAGGGCACTATAAATGACTCTGTCATTTTCCAAATCTAGGACAGGTAGTGCTAATGAAACTGCAGTGGGTAGGTATTGAAGAAAAACTCCCTGCAGAGATTTTTGGAAGTGTTTTATGTGATTTTCCTCTACATGGCTTCCCCCTACTGCCATTTATAACCAACCCAACCATCTAAAGTGACCTTGAAATGTTTTAAGGTGTCAACACGTACACTGCATACACAGCCACTTCCCTCAAGCATAAAGCAGCTAAAAGGGTACACACTTTTCAGCTTTTGGCTATTTTCCAGGAAGTCCATGAAAGCCTGAAAGCAGCATCAGAGGAATCCTGAATTCCTGCACTGAATTGCCTCAGATCTACCATGAGTTTCCCATTCCAGGGCTGGAAAAGCTCAGCCTCATTTGGGTCTGAGGATGTGGAGGGCCATGCTCACTGTATCTCCTCATCCTCATCAGTTCAGTTCCTGCAACCACTGAGCTCAGTCTCCTCCGAAAACCCTCACCTCAACCAGCTGCACAAAAAGGGCGTGACTAGATGGAGGAAGCATTGCATGCATACAGGGCACCAGCTTTGGAATAATGAGTATAGGTGACAATTTTGACTGGGAGAAGAAGAAAAAGTGCCAAGTTTTTATATTTTATGTGAGAATTCATCTCAGAAGCCAGCTTGTCAGATACTCTGTGTTTCTGAAGACACTTCTGATTTATTGATTGTGATAATTCCTCATCAGGAGAGGAATGCACAGATAAACAGCAGGATAAGCAACAGATATGCTCTCTTTTATGCATGAAGGTTAACAAGGCTCTAGTGAAATGAGGCAGATGTATCAGCTCTGCTGTCCTTAAAGCTTGTAAAAAGCCTCAAGGAACCTTGCATGTATGTAATTCTGCTGTTGTCCTGCTAACACACAGCTGGGTCCAGGCATCTGAAACAAACCACTGCCGTCTTTTTATGAGGAGCAGTCCAGCAGAAGGCTGATTTCCTCAGCTGTTTACTGTTTTATCTTTTTGTGTTAAAAGAATAGCATGCTGTAAAATATGAACTATGGTATTAGTCAGGGAAGTCTTGGGAACTCCAAACTCAAGTTGACTCCAGACCTTGATCATCTGGATTCCCCCGATCTCCCAGAACTTTCGCTTCAAGCCCTTCGATACTATTTTAATACAAATAACAGATGTAGATTTCTTCACCACAATATAAAGCAAGCCCACAACAAGCTCACATAAAATTAAGTGTGCCACATGCACACCCAGGAACAGAACTGGAGCTATGTTTGTTCCTCCAGAGAGCACTTTGGCTATCTCTGTATGGTCACCATATGTATAAAATGCCAAATAGAATTTCTTCGCACAATGAAATGCCATGAAATCCAAAAAATGCCTCAGACAGGCAGAGGAGCAGCCCAGATTCTGGAGTCCAGCAACGAAACTCTCTGTGTCGTACAGCACAGAGCTTTTAAAATTTTGGAAGAATCACAGCTTTGTGAAATTAAAATCATAATTCTTCCGAAGTTTTGAAGCTTTTGTAACATGGGCAGATACTGAAATATGTAAGGAGAAAAGTCTATGGGAGAGGCTAAAGAGAAAGGAGAATCACAGAATTAGATCAGGAACCCAGAGAGCCCCCAAGACTAGAGACTGCAGTGCAGAAAAAAAACAAGGAAAGCAATCCCTCCAGATCAGGGTCCAACACAGATCAAACAGGTCACATCAGCGCTGGGCTCCAGGCTTCCTTGAGTAGTTGTGTTTTAGTTACCAATACTCCCGACTCAGCTTTCGGATTTGGGATCAATTGCATTATGAATACATTGCCAACCGCACAGTCGAGCTGAGAAGGTGCACCATCATCCATACAAATAATAAGCATCCAAACAAAAACTTTCCAACATGAGCAGCAGCGAAGGCCGTCAGCTTGCTCACCTCTGTGACTTCTGCTGCTATTCTTCACATCTACATTGGTAAAATGGATAAACTCTCACATCAGGAGAAAATATTTCCCCTCTGTTTAATTCTGAACAAAAGTTTGAGTAGCCCTTGAAGAATATTTATTTCCTCTCTCTTCTTCTCCCGGGAATGTTTGATGGCAGAGGAACTCACTAATAGTCAAATAATCTGCTCCTTAAGGGCGAACAGACTGCTAGGGGCAGAGCAGTAGGACTTCACACTGTTTTATTCTTTAAGAAAACATTGTCATTGGGCAATTAATAGCATTATTTGAGCACTTCAGTCATATTAGACCTGCCCCAGGAAGCACTGAGCATATGTGCAGGATGGCATTCTCTAATTGAGATCTGAAGAGTCTCCAGGCTGGGACATGGAGAAGAATCAAAACCTTCATGGATGGCAGTGAGTCATGAGTGCAAAAAGTGGGGAACATGTAGGTAGTTAGCCAGAGCAGACTGACCCAGGAACATCCTGGCCCAACCTACACCAGCAAGAACAGCATTTCTTGCTAATGTTGTTTCCGCTGCCAGTCTGGGAAAAATACTGAGAGGACCATGCAGATGAAGGCTGTCATGGATCTGGAGAAAGAATATCTTCTCCCATCAAGGCATTACTGAACTAACCTGATGTCTTTTGCAGGTTTCCATTTCAGAAAATCTTGGAGCCTTACAGCTGCAGAAGTATCACTGTTTGGCCCAGAATAGATCGCTTAAAAAAGCATTATTACAAAATTCTACCCTAATTTGAATATTTCAAGTGTTGGAACCACTTCTTTCCAAATAAATTCTTCCTGTGAATCATCAGCATGAAATTTAAAGGCTGCGCACGCAGACACACATACATATGAGCACTCTACACTTGTTTTGTTTCTGGTGCCCATTCTGAAGGTATGTTTTCTCTTTGGCTTCTATGTGGAAGTGCTCCTATTTCTTCTTTTCTTCTCCCCTGTTTTTTATTTGCTTTTATTGTTTTGTCCTTCACTAGGTGCCTAAATTTCAGTACTGTCAGTTTCAGAAATGCGCAGTTCATTGTTTAGCTAAATGAACTGAAATCCTTAATTCTTTCATTCACTTTCAGCTCCATCAAGCATCAGCATCCAACCTGGAGCTGTTAAAAGAGTACAAACCCTTCATTGCAAACCAGGGTCTGGGCAATTAATGCAGTTTTGTGTACTAGACTGCCCTAATCAATTTAGGAAGCAGATTAAGAGGCATGAGGACAATCAGCAATTAACCATAAGCAGGTCTGCATGAGGTAGTTTAGGAACAGCAGCTCAAGAGAGGTGCTTTCTTTTTTTTCTCTTCCAGTGTTAACTGCCAGAAGAAGCCAACAGAAGCCAACAGGCACCACAGTCTGACTAAGCTACATGGAAGCAACCAGAGTGCTGCTCCGCATCTGCTTCCTTTTGTAACATAACACTTAAATCTTTTGACTTTCTAAAATAGGTAGCAAGTGGATCACCAGCTGGCATGGCTCACAGTTTTAGAAAAGAAAACCTTTGCAGAGGAAAAGAAAAATGAGATGTATGAAGCCAAAGGAAAGACAATTGCTCTAACAGCTCAGCAAAGCAGATATATCATTCCATGCTCCACAAGCAAGCAGTAGAGTGCACACAGCTTAGGCATTAGCATGATGGAGGATAAAACCAAGTGGTCTCTGGAATTATATTTCTAACTGTAGATTAGAATTGTGATGGAATTGTGCTAAATTAGGGTGAACGTTTATTAGCATCCAAGCTAATACTACTATAGCACAGTTCTCGTAGCCCTGGGATAAAATTGCCAATAGCTAATGTTTAATGTTTACTCACAAGGAAGCACTAGAATCTCCAGGTTATACTTGTCTGCATGCTCTGCATTTGCAGATCATTTACCTGCACTGTGAGACATGTTTGTACTGGCAGAGGGTAGTGTTCCCACACAATCCTTTCAGTGCATTCTGCTGCAGATGAGGAAAATTTGAGTGTCTCACAAAGTAGAAGCTTGTTTTTAGCTGTAAAATTTCATGCAAATGGACAGAAAAACTCTTGTAAAACCTAGCTGTACAGAACCTTCCCCTGGAATAAAGACCAGGGAGCAGTTCTGAAGAGATGCTGGTCAATATGCACTCACTGGTAGAGAGGGTACAGAAGTTCCAGTGGGGCCAGATTTGGCTCTGATTTTCCACTAAGAGGAAGACCACAGCTAAGGTTTCATCCCTCACTGTTACAGCCAGGAAAGGTGGACATAAGACAAGGAATCATCTTGGTAAGTCGTGAGAATCATATTGCGGGAAATCCTAAAGATATGAAGGTCCATAGCCTACATAGACACATGACTGCATAAACACTGTCCATAGTTTCCATGAAAAACAACTGCAGCTCCTGCCTTCCCCCACCCCTTCTCTGCAGTTCATCCAGTTTTGCAGGCATAAAGGACATTTCTGTTTGTTTCTGTGCTGCAGTTCGGAGTATGGATCCACCACACTTTGGCATGACTCTTTGCTCTCACATTAGTCAGTTGAGCAGCCCAGCATCGTCCTGAGCAAAATTTAGCATGAATAATCCCTGAATAAACTAGGTAAACAACACAGAGAGGAGCTGCCACTGTGCAATACAATACTCCCTAAGGCAAAGACAGGTAAGACAAAGCTAGGTAAAGCCAGACATTACCCTATTAGCTTCTCTGTCTCTTCATTTACATGGTTAATTTGATATTTCCCAATCAGCTCACCTTCCTGATGTCCAGAATCTTCTGTAAATTTTAGCTTTTTCTTTGATAGTTGACAAACAGCTTTCAATTTAAGCATATTGTCTAGTCATGTAATAGTGGTTGTCATTTCAGATCCACAGCCACAGTAGATTTCATATTTTCCAGGTCCTTAGTGTATTAGTCAAAACATGATTCCTAGCTCCTTCAAATAATCATGGATAATAATTCTCTAGTATTAAGAAGAGTCTCTGCCTCCAATTCCCATCAGAAAAGCAGACTACGTACATAACTTGTACAGTTATCAGCATGCATTCATGCAATTCATGCAAACAAAGCTGACAATGATAGTTTTCCTGTACTTCACTCCCTCTTTGCTTCCCACACATCTCTGGGCCTACATTGTGCAGTTAGGTGGCCATGCTCTGCTCACATCTACACTGTGCTCCACAAGGAACTTTCATTTAGCATTCATTCAGCAGCAAGACACTTGTTCCTGATGCCCTTCCACGAATCAAATGGGGAGATGGCTTGCTTGCCAGAATCCGCAGATCTGACTCCTTGCCTTGAGGCCACGCGGCTGCTGAGGCACAGGAATACACTGGCTGCTCTCACTGCTTGCACCAGGTGGCCCACTGAATTGTCCCTGGTCTGGTTTCACCACTGCTGCAACTGTCCAGGTGAAGACATGCCACCAACAACTGCAGTCTCCAGGAAGCCATTGGTGCCATGGGCAAGGATGTGCAGCTCAAACCCAGAAAGGTCGTTTGCTGGATGAAACACACAGGCTGTGCCTGAGGAACCTCTGCAGCTGCATTCAGTAGCTGCTTTATCCACAGCTGCATAAAACTTCCCTGGGACTAGTGGGACAACAGCTCCTCCCTGCGTTCAGAGCCACTTTGGCAAGCACCTCTGCTCCTAGTACAGAGCAGAAAGCTAAACAGTAATCCACACTGTTCACATCCTACATATCATCCAGGAGGCACTTTGTTTTCCTTATTTGTATTTCTAGGGATGCACATTTTCATGTCTGGTTCACACATCTCTGGTTTAACTTAGCCAAATTATTATGAAATACCAAGTATTCAAAGCCAGTTTTCCCAGCAATTGCTATTGCCTCCTTAGCTTTGCCATTCTGCCTTGCATGGCTTAAAGAGCATGCTCTGCTCCCAGCTCATCTGCTCCAGAATGTGATAAACAGTGAGACATACAGCAGCCTTGCTGGGCAGTTGCATCCTTTTGTTTTTCTTAATGTGGGAAGACTTTATGCTTCTTGAGTGAGGTCTGTCTTCAGACCAGTTCAAAGGCAGCAGCAGTCAGAGATCTTATCACCGTCCTCATTAAGATAAGATCGAGCAAACGTGCAAATTGTGCTGCAGGACTAGTGATCAGTTAGCCTCACTGAGGCAGGAATCTCACATTTGTCCCTTCAGGCAGAGAGTTAGCACCTTTTCCTCTCAGCTCATCTCCTCCCCTCTCCCACCAGCCTTTCCCCCTCTCTTCCTGGCCATGTGGACATGAAGACAGGGCAACCAGAGGCCACCTGCTATGTTCTCTCTTCCCTTTTATGTTCTGTGAAACATAACTGCTATGAGGCTGATTAAGACTTGTAAAACCATGTCACTAAGCCCAGTGCGGACAGTATTGAACAAGTGACTTGCACAGCTCATCACAACAAAACATCAAGAGAGTAGACATTCAGGTGGGTTCTGAGGAAAGGCTGAGATCAAGATTACTAGTCTCAACTTCAAAGCTTCCTATGCTGCCACTGAAAAAGGACATAAAATCAGATGTGGTCAGCAACTTGACTTCTTTCAGAGGTCACTAGGATGCTCAGGTGTCTCTCAAACCATAGCACAAGCAACCTGCAAGGTGCTTATCTAGATAATGATCTTCAGATCAGTAGGCTCAATACCCTCTACCTTCTAGGCCTTGCTAGGGGAGAATGGCACAGGTTAGAGTTTCTCTACAGTCATATCTAAAAGAAATCAAAAACCACACACACATACACACACAACAAATGGCAGCTTCCGACAGCTTGGGTTAGGAGAAGTAACCAGAGAAAGACGAAGAGCAAATAGTCTATTGGGGAGCCAATGTGCAGTCTCAGACGAATTCCGCAAGGCTGCCTCACATCCAGCAAGGACAGCTCACGCACCAGAATAAAAAAGCCAGGCAACCCAGCAAAACCAGAGAAGCAAGAGAAAGAAAACCAAGGCAAGAGACACACTTTACTAAGAATGATCTCCAGAGAGCAGCCCCATGACACTGAGAGGGTTGTCAGCTACCAAAGGTGGGTTAGAAGATATGACGAACTACCAGCTAGAATTTTCTCATGTTTGATCACTTCTATGGGGAAATAAAATGTATTTTGCTACTTATTAGCTGCTGAGCAATTCTATGTTTTAAAGCCTTGCTAACAAGACTACTAGCAAAATTTCTTGTGTGAGACTTGGAAATTCTGCACACAAACTAGATTTTTCTCTCATCTTCTTTAATGAATTACTGCGTTCAGGTAATTCAGGGAATATTTTTCTGTCCTATCTTACATTTCTGTTGTTTAGGTTTTTTTTAGAATGTACAATCCAGTCTAGTTCTAAAAGACTCATTTCAAGCTACCATGAAGTAACCGAAATAAAAGATGAAATATGATTTTATTTTTTGTCTGTCTAAATCAAAGCCAGAGGACAGTCCAAAACACTAGAAGTATACTATTCATGGAATGAAACAAAACATTGACTTATGACAATTATTTCAAAAAGTTTTTTAGTATGATATTCCCAACATGCTGATGGCAGTTGGGGATGGCCTTTAATAATTCCTGAACTGAAGTATGCACCTAAGTATGATAACCTGAGCAATTACTTCACGACATATAGGTGAATTAAAGGAACTCCAATTTGTGTGCAGCACTGTGTTTTTATGTACTTCTGCTTGTGGCTCTAGCACTTGTTCTTCTCTAGAACTATTCCCTGAATGGTTGCTAAAAATACAAAAACGAATGAAGCAGGCTGAATCAAGCCCACCATTGGTTAACTTACTCAGAAATGGAAGCAAACAATGCTACAAAGGAAGTGTATGGAGTATTATGGAGTATTCCATATTTCATAATGAGTATGGAAGATTATCATGCTTGCTCAGGCAGAACTAGTTGTAACATTTATTTATGTTACATGCTGGCATTTATCATACTGGCATTTAAATTCACCAATCTGTGGCAATATGCCTAACCACTGTCTACCATCACTGTAAGCAGGAACAAGCTAAACTTCAGAACAATCCACGACTGTTGACAATTCCCAATAAGCTAAGAGCAAAACAGCCTTTTTATACCTGTCAGTAGGAAAAGTGCACACATGCACAAATTTTCAATACTTTATGTAGACAGTGAAAGATATTCATCTACTGTAGCATCTGCTTTGCAGTGTTTTGCAGTATCAGGGTTATTTATAATCTATAACCTATATTTAAATTCATGTTAGATTAAATAAATAAATAAAGACCTGTTCTGGAAGTAAAACAGGTCTCAAGGACTCTGAGGAAAAAGACTTTGAAGTTGCCAACAGGACAAATGCCAGTGTTTGCCAAATAGCACATTAGGCCATGTTTTTCAAAGGCAACTTCCTATAGTTAGAAACATTTTCCCTATTTGTTTACAAAACAAAACAAACAAACAAACAAAAAAACCAGGAAGCATCTGTCAGTCCTTAAGAAAAACAAAATCAGGATTTGTGGTGGTACATCAACATACCAGCAAACGTCAGGTTTTCCAGAACAATGTAGTCTGCTCCCTTACATCAGCCTCACGGGGTAAGGGGAAGACTGAAAACATGTAGAGGTTGGTAAGTACAGTTCTAGCTACAAATATTTAATTTGCTAGGACGACTGCTTTCTCCTTTCAGTTGAAGTAATTTAGTTGGAGCAAGAAAGGCAATAGGCATAAATATCCATCATGGCCATGCATGCCTCCACTGTTTCAGTCATTATGTATTTGTTGAGTACTATGATATTATGCTGGCTAGTTCCTTATGGTCTCAGAAAAATAGGGCAATAACTTCCAGCCTGAAAAGATTTCAGTTAGTTTCTCTGCTTTTATTAACAAGCATATAATATTAATTAGCAAAACACAGGATACAAGCTTCACTATCATAAAATTAAAACATTAAGCAATAATCCCAAAAGTCTTATTCAGACAAAAATTAGTCACGAATAGTACAAAAATTACACAGCAACACAAAGCATAAAAATGTAAACTTTGAAATTAAGCTAAGCCAAAAATATGATTTTACACCGTGACAGTTTCAGTATCTTTATTATGCCACATATGAGGATAAAGGCTTAGTGGTTGCACTGGCTTATTGTCCCTTAATCTTAGATTATTCTTGCTGCAGAAAGAATGATTAAATTCTCCTTTTGTCCAGTTAAGTCACTTTAATAAAAGACTGTATTAAACCAATACTTTTGAGTTTCAAAGAAAAAAAAAATATTGGAACATCAGTCCAGCATCTAAAAATGTCCTGAAAAGCATTTTTGACATATGTTAGCATGAATTATCCCACTGGCTTCAGTGGAACCATCCATGTTATAAATAAAGTTACCCACTTAAGTGTTCACAGAATTGGATATTTAGTCCTTACTCTGTAATCTGAACTGGGCAACTCATTATGGCTTCAAATGATTTCCAAGAAGCCTTAAGTTTCCACTCGTATGCATCAAGCAGCAGGACTGGAGCTTTAATTAGTATATAAACATAACAAAACTTCAAGGTAAAACATGAATGTTAGCTTGTGACAAATATCCAGTTCCCAGAAACTGTTTTTACCTGATAGCAAGTTCTAATGAAAGCAAAGACTGAAGTCATATTCCTTAAGTTCTCTCTGCAATTTTTTACTTAAAGAGACAAAAGTCAAAATCTCTCAGCTACACTTAGTTATACTTTATGCACAGATTTTACTGTGTAGGACATTTTTTTCTCATTACCAACTGTAGGTGGAGGAAATTAAGCACAGGTTGCATTAACATCTCCAGCGAAAAGTTCAAACTGGTTACCTGAGGAAATACAAAAACTATTTTTTTTGTATGAAATGCATTTCTTAAGTACTGTATAAACTTAAGATTTATCTGCTGATGTACAGATTGGTTGGCTTTTTCCTAGAATATATTTAACTCAATTTAAGATTCAAAATTTTGTAAAATAGGCTAGTTGGGTGGTAACATTTATGATACAGTTGAAAAAAAACAAACAAACAAACAAAAAACACTCAATGAATCTCCTAAGACTAATTATATTGTTATAAAGACGGTAGAGCCAGATAAGCTTTCACAGCCTCATAGCCTACTGAAAAAATAGCACCATCATAGTTGTAGTCTGATAATTTTTATGGTCCCATATATCCCCAGAGGTGATAGTGTTGTGTAGACTATTGCACAACCGGTAAAAAATAAATATTCCCGGGCCAGAGAGTACATAGATACCAGACATGAAAATGGCACAAAACAATTTCAGATAGGCTGCAAGTCTTGCTGACTACTTCCACAATTCACATTAGGGTTTCTTGCCAGATCATTTATTTTTAGAATATTGCAGACAGGTAGTTCTTGCACAAATTTTAAACCCCAAGCTTCACAAAATGAACAAGTAAAAAAATCTGCTCCCCAAGTAACAGCTCAAAATAAAAAAAACATATTTGAACAAGTGAAAGAATGCCATCTACATACATTTCTTTTAAATTTAGCAGTAAATAGATGCTACATTTACAGTTTAAAAATATCCCTAATAAATGCATGTTTCAAACCTATTGCACAAAAGCATAAATAATGCTCTTTATCCATACAAAACAAAAAAAAAACCCACACAAATAAAAGCTACTCAGACTCAATGTAAAAGGAAGAAGCTTGTAAAAATGTCTTACAATTTCATTTTATATGCCCATAAATAAAGCTGGACCATTGAAACCAAAAATACCTGGATGGTAAAATAACACAGAAGGTTTAAAATAGAATAAATAATTTTATAAAGTTAATTTTTAAAACCCCAAATCTTATTTAAATTCAATATTATATATTCTATCTGAATTCTATATCTTTAATGAAAACTATATTTAATGAGACTCTAAGCCCGGTTGATTCATCAGTCTCACTGCTGCTGAGGATAATGCAACAAGATACTTTCTTACTGCAATTATTTACCAGCGAAAGCAATTGTGAAAACTACTTCACAGTAATGCCATCTTCACTAAAGTCAAAATAAATTGAACATGACCTCAATGGGGGACCAAGAGGTCATTTATGCCAAGTCCAAATGTTGTTCCAACTTCCAACATAATCATTATTATTTTACCCAATACAATCTTGATATAAATCTATTGCCTTTTAAGTTTCACACGAATTTAAAAGAACTCTGACCCAAAGTCCTCACTCTGACTTGAACTCAGTTATACTGAAGTCTTTTTATAAGGTGAGAGTAAACAAACATACAGTGCAGACATGATTCCATTTCTCCCCAGGGAAAGAGTTTCTGTAGTGACGATATTCTATCATGTGATTTAGAAAAAAAAGGTGTTTTTTTTCCCTTTTTTTTAAACCTCTGAGGTTTTATCAGGTTAAATACATTGCAAAAGCAGAGATATACACAATTATGAGCAAAAACCAGTTATAGGTATTAATACTGGCTTCAATTTATGTATCTAAGTATCAGAATTTTCAATATACATTGATAGCACCATTAACAAATTCAAGTGATTCCAAAGATGGTTACAAACTTACAAATATATATTCTGTAGATTGTTACAGCAAGACTAATTTCTGAAAGGCAGAGGGCCTTCTGAATTTGAATGTAATGAACTTCTCAGTTGTACAACTACACAGGAAAATACTAAAAACCCAATGCACTTTAAGAGCCCTGCATCTACAACTGGTCTTACAAAAAGTTTCTGCATTACACATTCTGAGGTAGACAGATCACGTATATGACCCATATATATATATATA
>VWPW01020092.1:15046-60291 GCA_013389825.1 Crypturellus undulatus
AAAAAAAAAAAAAAAAAAAAAAAAAAAAACCTCTCTGCTTGCATTAATTGTGATTTCCTTTCCATCCATATCTGTAATTGTAAATAAAAATGAAGAACCTGTTTTCAAAGGTAAGTAGGAGAACGTGGAGCATTCCTCTGGCAATAGCAGAGCTACGAAAGGACTGAAGATTTCACAGAAACGTAGGAGACATGCTGAGGAACATGGTGCATGTTTGAGTTTGAAAACTCGAACAGACGCAAGGGAACTAAAAATACTTGGATAAACCTCCTGCAAGATCAGCTTCCTGTTGTCAAGTAAGATCTTAAGTAATACTTTCTTTCAAAAAAAAAAGGAGAAAGCGCAGCTGGAGGAAGCACAGCAGTGTTAAAATGCAAACCAATTTTCTCATCCAAAGATATTTTATCAAACAATAACAGGGTTTAAATAATATATATAGAAATGAGCATTTTTAGCTAACAGTAAAACTTCCAAAAGCGAGGGGATATGTAACTTCCACTCAGCTGCCACTAAGACTGCATGGCCTATTTTTCAGTGATTTGACACCTGTACTAGATAAACACACACCTGTCCTATATATGCTATACAGTATGCAGCTTGCAGAAATCACTTTTAACTATTACAGTTTTTAAAAGCTATTTCAAAAAGCTTTCAAGCAGTGCAATGAACTCTGCTAAGTACTACTGAGGGTTGGTTTTGTAACAAATACAGATTTATGTGTGTATGTATATATACACACATACATATATAAACACATACATGTAATGTACGTTAGCTTGCATCCATTAGGGTCAACACAAGCAAATTTACCAATTAAGGCCAGAAAGTGCTACTATAATGTAGTCTGACCTCCAATACAGCTAATAATTGCACAAAAAAAAATACTGTAGTTTCATATGAAAAATGGTAAAATAAAAATATAAAGGTGGCCAGCAATCAAATAAAGAGCTTGTAATCAGTGAAGTGAAAAGTGCACAATATCAACCAGTATTGCCAGCAGTCATAGTTTCAACACCTAATGAGAGCAAATTCTAAACCAAAAACTAATTTCTGCAAGCCTTCACTATATAAGACATGTTTATTTTCACCAATCTAGTACTTTTGAGTACTTCTTGTGATATGGTGCAATTTATGCCACAGCAAAATATCAGGGCTTGTTAAATCAATTGAACTTATTTTCAATAGTCTTATCGATTCAACATGCAAAGAAAGTATCAAAGCTTTACTAAAACACAAAGTATAGGAGAGCAATCATTGGGCAAAACTAATGAAGTTACTGGATTCCCAGATTTTCAAAAATTTTTCAATTCGGCAAAACCAAATATCACTAGTCAGTATAACAACAGGTATGTTCAATGCTCTACAGAAAAACTTGATGAAAGCCAATATAATCAGTCATACTGCTTAGGACAGAAATACCTTGCAAAAATATAGTGGATAAAATTCTTAAAAGTTTCAAGACACGAAAAATAATTAAATGCATTTTGGTGTCAAAAGCAATTTTAAATCACCCCACAACATTCTAACTTTTTTCTGTGCAACTGCAAAAAAAAAAAAAAAAAAAAAAAAAAAAAAAGTTACGCTGAGCTATGTAGAACTATGAAGTATTTTCAGTATCTGTAAACTTAGTGCTGGTAGCGTTGTGTTGCGTCGTGATTTATTTCTTTCTTACAAAAAAAGTATAAATATTTTCTGTCTAGCAATCCAGGTAACACATCCCTAGAAGAAATATTCAGAAGGACAGTCTGCTATGAAAGCACTACAGTCTTCCAAAATTTTTCAGCTGGTTTGTGTCACATGACTAGTGATGCGCTAAGAAGGTGCCAAATGATAGTCTCTGCAAAAAACTATGTCCAAAAGGACAATAAAGTTCTCTCACAGCAAGTCCATTTTGGGTCTGTAATGCAGCAGTAGAGGTGCTTTCTGCAAGATAGAAGCATCAGTTATTGAAGAAGTAAACCCAAAATTATTCAGCAGAAAAAGGTTTTGCTTCATAAAGTAAAGTATAACAAATTATCAGAATATCTGTCAAAATTCCACCAGGACACACCATCTGTGGGACTCTGACAAGAGGTGAAGAATCCTTCCCCTTTTGTCTTAGTAATCTATCATATAAAGACCAAACATATTGGGTCTTACTATTGAGGAACTCATTTCCAAGAGGCCCCAGCAAAAATGCCTAGAGAAGAGCATAATAATGCAGAAAGTAAATAGCGCAGAATACTCCTGTGCTTCTGCCATTAATGATGTAAGGTATTTCCTAAATAACACGTGCTACTTCTCTGTACTTAGTAACATTCATTCCCTCCCTGAATGCATGCATTGTTTTATCAGAAAGATATGAGAAAACTCATCCTCAACATCCTGCATCAGTGAATTCCTTGTGTCTTGTAAACAATCTCTTTCACTTGTCTGTTCAGAACCTCTTGACCACCAGTTTTGTTTGGTGTCCTTCATCTCTTTTACTGGAGAAGGAAGTTTATATTTGTTTCTGTTTCCATGAGACTCACAATTGCACCAATATCCATGACGAAGCTGAGCAGTAGGCTTCTACAGAACACCCAGTGCTCTTACTCACTCCTTAATTCTTTTCATAATAGTCTTTAGTATTTGCTTTGTTATTATTTTTTCTTTAGTTTGCCAATTTTACATGTGTGATAATTGGTACTCAATGTGAATGCCCAACAATTTATTGTTCAGCTTTCAAGGGTTTTGTATTTGTTCAAAAACAAAGCAAACTACAAATAGAAACTCAAATATCTACTCAGTCATTTTTAAGCACTCTTTACTCAACCTGAACTAAAGCAGAGAAGTATAGCGCTTACTCCCTCTCTGCACAGTTGATGCTGTGCTACAAATTACATTTCATTCCCTTTACCTTCTCTGTAAGCAAAATTAATACCTACTTATTAAAAATGCTGTATTAGATATATATTACAATTCTTACTGAGATTACAGTTACAGCTACATAGGCCCAAATGACTTTTTTTTTTATAGCAAGCTTTGTTCTTTAGTCACTTCATGATTTACTTGGAACAGCTGTGTCATACCTTAAATCTCCATCTAGTAACAACTACAAATTTGAGTGTGTGGTCCTTGCCAAGAATCTCTTCATTGCATAATATGTCCAGCTGTCAAGAAAAAGAAAAGATAATTAACTCACTGGGATTCGGTATATGAAAAAAATACTTTTCAGTTAACACTATAAATGTTACATAAGGCCTCCCTGCTCCACCCCCCCTTCTGAGGATACTGGAACCATTCATTTTTATAGTTGTTCAGTGGACAAAAACAGTACAACGAGACAAAACAGAGAGAGAGAGGGTTTCCTCAACACAAAGTGATGAAAGACTATTACTAAACCTACCTGGGGAATACGTTAGAAAATGCACTTTTTGAATTTAGCTTCCCAGGTAGTTCTAGTGTCCTTTTTGCAGAGCACATATGCTTTTATAAAGAGCAAATAAAAGGTCCCCAAAACACAATTCACACAACCTTATACATTTAACTTGTTTTTGCAGAGACTGAAAAAGTTGTTTTGTGCTTCTACCTAAGTATTTAAATGTCCTGAAACACTATGGATATACATGGAAAAATATGAAATCAAACGACTAGCTTCCAGCTGAACCAAAATAAATAATATGTATGAAAACATTAAGTTCCACCAAGATGGCACGTAAGACTTTATCACACAACCCAGGAAGGCTACAATTTCCATGCAATCCATTGACACAGCTTAGCTAGCTGGTAATAACTCAAACACAGAAGAGCAGCCAATCAACGTGAAGTCTCCTACCACAACACCATTACTAGGTACTGACACAATGGTCATGCAACAATTTGAGTGTTCTATAGGAAGAAAGGGAAGTGGCAGAGAAAGTTAAGTATTCTTTTGTTTTGTTTTTAAAAGCCAACAACACAAAACTCAACAACGTTTTGAATACTGATCGTAGGTATGTTATCTGTTGGGGCACAGTTATGAGTCCACAGCTTCTGTGCTAGCTGCTGATGGCAAGACAGGGAGCCTAGCTGTGCTTTGGGAGGTACTCCAATCACAAAACAGAATGAAGTGCAGTGAAGCTAGGAAGGAAGAATTGAAAAGATACAAGCTGGCTATGGAAAAGTTTGAGCAGGAAGGTGTTGATATTTTGGACTGGAAAGCTGGTATCTTGATTTGAATGAAAAATCTTAATGAAAATCAACATGCCAGTGACATGATATGTGTTTGGGAGATGACAGGCTGAGAATCAAACCAAATGCAAAGAGACTTGTGACCAAGACCAGCAAGCTGTTAAGTAGAGAGTGCATTCTCAGGTTTGCCATAAAGTATTAATTTGGAACCTGAAATGAGAGAAGCATAGAGGACAGGATGTCTTTTCTTTCTTTACCGTCATTGAAACTTCTTCCCACAAAGTGACTAAGTATTCCCTGCAGTGGAATGGTGAAGTAGGTATTTGATAACCCTATGCCTATGATAAGATATTGGCTGATACTACGAAAGGTTAAGCTTGACCTTAGACAGAGAAGGAAACATATGTAAACAGAGGAAACCCTGTAAACAGAGTTTCAGTACTGCTTAATGTTTGCTGGCTATGGCCTGCCAGGAGTGTGTGTAATCTCTGTGAATATAATTGAATTTAAGAGGTCAAAAAAACCACTTTCCTAGCATCAGTTTGAACCTCTATGGAAGCACATAGGCAAAGCATTTTGGTGCAACTATTTATATGTGGACATGAAAAGATGTCCCAAGATGCACTGCGAACCAAATGTCAAGTCCTGTATAATTCAAGTATCAATAAAAGTTCCTGATTCACTTTTTAGGAGGAGGAGGAAGAGGAAGGGAAAACTAAAGGAAAGAAGACTGGAAATCCTAAATTAAAAGTGAAAATAAACGCCAAAAAAAACCCAAACATCTTTTTCAAAATCATCTGCTTCACTTAAAAAGGACAAGAAAACAGCCCAGGCATTACATAACTGAGGAAGTGGTTACGCCTCAGTGTTCTGAAAATAAAGTCAGACTGGAAGACGCTGCTTTGCAAAAGAACACCACCACCGCTTCCCTACAATGGTTTTCTTCCCAAAATCATTTTTAAAAACCAAAATATTACCTCATTAAAAGAAGAAAGGTTAAGTTTTTTGGCAATGAACTTCTTTAGATGCAAGACTGTTGCTTGTGCTGAGCAGCGAATCCATTTTCGCTTCAATCCACGCAATTTGCTGCTATTGCATTCCAAGCAGATGCTTACCTTTACGGAAACATAAACAGTCAGGATTGGCTGATACAATTTTGTGTTGTCCTCGTTATGCATTCAATACGCAGTTTTCATTAGTCCACCAAAAAAAAAAAAATTGGACAAAAGGGTTCAGAAAACTTGACTGCTCTGATCAAGATTCACAGGTTACAATTAGTTCAGGAGAACTCCATAAGGCCAGAGTAAGATACATGATAGCAGGCTAAATTTCTCATGATTGCTTCTACTGTGACCATCTGCCTTTACTGAAACTGGTAAATCCAATAATAAATAATTAATCTTTCAACAAGCTATTTCAAAACTTAAGATGAACAGATGCAATATGTAACATTTTTAAATTTAAAAATTAGTTGTAGGCAAAGTCTTTTCAATTTCCATGTTCTCATTTCTTTTCTCATCCAGATATTTTACTATTTGGTTTAAGCTCTATCTGACAAAGTTTATTTTATGCGCTAGGAAGATACACTGCTAGATAAATTCCCCTTAAAAGTTAACTTACACCACCATAGAAAGAAAACCCAAATTTAATTTACTCTGCACACAATAGCAGATTTTATTTTCAAATATAATTTGCATTTAGAACTTTATGCTGGATGTCCTGGTATAGGATAACATTGTCTTAGCATTAGCAGTTTAAAATAAAATAAATAGTAATGTAACAGAAGTACAATAGTTTTTCATTCGTTATCACAGAATCACAGAATGGTTGAGGTTCGAAAGAACCTCTGGGGATCATTTTGTGCAACCTGCCCTGCACAAGCAGGGTCACCTACAGCACACTGCTCAGCATAGTGTCTAGGTGGATTTTGAATATCTCCAAAGAAGGAGACTCCACAACCTCTCTGGGCAGCCTGTTCCTGTACTCTGTCACCCTCACAGCCAAGAAGCTTTTCCTCATGGTCTGACAGGACTTCCTGTGTTTCAGTTTGCATCCACTGCCTCTTATCCTATCACCGGCCACCACTGAATAGAGTCTGGCCCTGTCCTCTTGACACCCTGCCTTAAGATATTTGTACACACTGGTAAGCTCCCCTCTCAATCCTCTCTTCTCGAGACTAAACAAGCCCAGTTTATTCAGCCTTCCTCATAGGGGAGAGGCTCCAGTCCCATAATCATCTCTGTAGTCCTTCCCTGTCCTCTCTCCAATAGCTCTATGTCCCTCTTGTACTGGGGAGCCCGGGAGATTGCACTTCTGATGTTGCCTTACCTCACACAACCTCAGGGTTGTGCAGAGGGGGAAGATCACCTCCATCCAATTATTATTGAAAGCATTCAATTCACTGTGTGAAAATGGTACAAGCCCCTTCAAGAAAGAGATCCCAATAATATGAATTTATGAAATACGAAATGAAAGCCAGAAGAGACTTTTGCCAATACTTTGGAAAAACAGAAGAAACAGGAGTATCAAATCTTGATGAAAACATCTCAAAAATCTTCCCCTCTGCCAAAATTCAAAGACAAAATTCATTTTTACACAAAAACATGGGAGAACATTTTATCTTGTTTATATTAGAAGAGGAAAAAAATCCCTGAATAGTCATTTAACTTCAATAAGGTATCAAAGGACTAAAGCTAGGATACAAGATAACACCAAAAACTCCCTATGAGCCTACCTGTTCATCACTTCGGTGATAGTCATTATCTTCTTCCTGTTTTTCTTCAGATGTTTCTTTGTTTGAATTTTCATCTGTTTTAGTTTCACCTTACAGAAGAAAGCATATATTGCATAACACTTAACAGCAGCAATTCCTAAATCTGTTGTCATTGAAACAGTTCCGGACCAGAACATACAATAATTCTTTTTTTTTTTTTTTTCCCCCCCCAAATTCTGTTATCTGCTTATCCAACATCACCCATGAAAAACAGGAACAAGAGCAGAGTATTCAATACCATCAACTGCTAACCACCCAAAAGCTGAGTAAAACGGGAACCCTACATGGGCGCTATTACTAAGATGTCTTTCACCAGGAGTATGGACATCTATGCACAGCTAAAACAGATTCTGTGAACACAAAAAAGGCAAAGCAACAATCCTACACCCACCATAGCTTACAATGCTACAGTGCTATACACCCATCATAATTATGTCATATGTGTGTGTGTTTGGGGTGTGGGGGGAAAGTGTTCTACATGATGGCAGACATATTCATCTGACAGATTCTTCTGGCAATCTACAAGTAACCTAACATTCAAGACAAACAAACAAAAGATAATTTACCATTTCGATGCAAATCCAGATGCTGCTTTGCAGAACACGTTTCCCCTTTGATGTCTCCTGGTACTTCCATGCCCAGTTTATGATAGAATTCCCTCTGCTTTTTCATTTCCGCTGTTTAAAATTGTAAATGTTAATCCCTGAAATAATTCTAGTGCAGTATTTATGAGGTCACTCTAAATTCCTTCCATGTCATGTAAAACAAGTTTATTAGCATCAAGTAAAACTTCTCTACCCCTGCTGCTGTTTCAGGTTATGCCAGAGATAATTCTCTAGCAGAAGAATGCGATGAAATCTTTTGTGTAGCTACTATTATACATTGATATTAGTATAGGTGAGATAAAACACAGTACAGTATTTAATAACTCAGTCATACCGCTGCTTTTGAATTCCTAACTCTGATCTTCAGTATGTTAGAAATAATTTATAAATGCTATCTTTTAAAAACGATTTTAAAAAGTTTGCTTATTGATGTCTTAGACTCTTCTGCTTTTGCAGTTTAACTAGATTAAAATAGACTATTTACATAAAAGCTGTAACACAACAGAGAAAAAAAACTATTGAACAGTTACTGTAAAATATTTTTACTGAATAGATCAAGTTTCAAAGGGGATTACAAAAAAAATATATAAAATAAAATTCACGTTCTACGAAAGATCATGTGTTAGAAGAAATATTTACTGAAACTTAAAGTTTCATTACATTTTACCTCTGAAATTTCTGGTGCAAGAGGTGTAAGCACACAGTTTAACAAGAATATATGAAATAAATGAGAAGTGTAATATGCCAACATATGAAAACTGAACTGCTGTTCTAATTTATGTAATATTACTTTTCCTTAAAATAACCCCAGAATTTTGCTGCTTCCTCTCTTTCCCCCCACCAAAAAAAATCTGATGGTACTGTTCTAAAATTAAATTACTAACGCAAAAATAGAGCACTAATACCAGAACTGGAATAAACATGGGTAGGCTTTCCATTGCACTCTTTCCTCAGTCTCCCTCTGTGTTTCCTCTGCAACACACACCTGCATCTTTTTCACCTCAAGCTCGCTTTAATGTAAAAAAAAAAAAAAAAAAAAAAAAAAAAAAAATCAGCGTTTACTATAATACACCACATACACAGCTTACCTTCTTGGAGGCCTGGCACAAGTTTGTAAACAATATCTTGCATTGTTCTATCATGGCTAGCAGGAAAAATAAGAATCAAAAGTTTAAACCAGCCATCTTGATTCAAAACATTTCACTCAATATATTCCAGAAATAAATTGCTTGAAAAACTAAATATTTCAGTTCTAAAAAATCAATATTTATATCAAGTATGAGAGAATAGTTAACAAGACATTATTTCAGATAATTTCCAGGCTAAGACAAGAGCTATCAGAAATCCAAAGGAAATATGAGGAGGAATGGCTTGACTATCCATAAGATAGCATCCCACTCAGATCAAGGCATAGCCTCCAAGTTCCTTGACATCTTTGAAATAAAGGCCTTTTTTGTATAAAACATTCAAGAGTAGTCTTTTCTTGTCCATTCAAATCAATCTCTCACATTTCCAGCTTATTTTGTTGTGCTTTGTTGCAGAGAAAAAATGCATTACAAGGTTAAACTTCACTCTTATGATAACATTTTATCCATCAGCAACATTGCATAGCTCAGAAGCTTAAAAGCTCCACATACAGCAAGAATTTGAGAGGAAGCAGGTATGGTACTAAACTTTGAACTGCGGGTTAAGTACACAAAACTGTATCCACCCCAAAATTGTTTTCACCCTACAAAGTCACAATTTCTGGATTAGTCTAAAATAATCACTAAAAGAAAGAAAACATTACCTTGAATTCCAATTCAAAAATAAATTCAAGAGCAATTTAAATGACAATCTCAGCTGCTGTGAATACAGTAAAGCAAACAGAGCTTGCAATATTGGACCTGATTCCTAAGCAAAAGAACAGATTTAAAAGAGTACTCAGGTCCCAAATCAAATGAGATGATTGCTTTGCAGCAGTAAGGACCAGTGAATGACCACAGAAATGATGACAAAATAAAAATTTAATGTCAATCAATCATTACTCTCTTTTAAAGTAGCAATAGAAGAAGTATCAAGATATCAGTATTAAATTGAATTATGTGTATCACTATTTTTGGAAGCTATAGACACAGCAAAATGATTTTCAGACTCCTGAATAAGAATCAGTTTTAAGCAATTCTGAAATTATTTTGAGTACATCAAAAGATCCCAGTAAAAGCAAATGAGAAATTAGGACTGTTTCAAAAGTTACGATAAAGCTGAGATGCACACTGAAAGCTATGACACAAACAAAACCAAGCTTTTCATAAAGGTGGGCAAAAAACTACTTTATATGCAACAGCTAGTATGAACACACCACCACAATGCTGTTCCATCAGGAAAAGTTTCTGTGTTTCAGGTCTCTAGTGCACTCTACCAGGCCACATTGTACAATCACCTTACATGTGTCATGCAAATGGAAAGTGCTGTAAAAAAAGACTTCTTTTAAAATAAAAAAAAAAAAAAAAAAGAAAAAAAAACCCCAAACAAAAAAAACATCAACAATAACAAAAAATCTTTATATCAAAAACAGAGAGATTGTTACATTCTAGAGATTAAATGCACTGGACTAATGTTTTTGCTACCAGTGTTCTGACCTGCACCTATGAGCTAAATGATTCTTAGGATGTTTAACTAAACAATAAACGTTAACAGTTGTTTTTCTTATCAACTTAAGACCGTTAGACAGTCAAAACGACTGTTAACACTCACTGCTTTCATACATACTAAAAGTGCAATTAATGCAAATGCTTCATATATGAAACTTTTATGATCCTAGTGTGTAAAACAAGAAGTGACTAAATACCATTAAGCGTCATTCATAAAAGATAACATAAAAGATGCTGAAGAACTGCAAATTGATAGCGAAGTTTAGCCCTTAGGTCTTTTACATAAATCGTATTTCTATTCAAACTTCTTTTTAAATGCTTATCATACTGCTAAGCAAGTAAAAAAAGTCTAGGTGAAAGTTATACTGTATGAGCAAATCACACAAACCCAGAATGAAACTAGTTGTGCTTTTACTTTCTTACTTACCCAATATACTGTAATGGATGACTCTGATGTATAACAATTCTACATGTTGGACAGGTGTTGTTTTCCTCCAAATACTTCACTAGGCAGCTTCTACAGACTGAAAACAAAATACTCATAACTAAAAAGAAATAAAACTATACTGAAAATATAGAAGATTGGTTTGGTATAGTTGAAGAAATACACATAGCAAATAAAAAAATGAATTTAGTGTTTTATGTGTGTACCATGTGTTTTATGTGCAGCCATTCCCAAAACACTTCACAATACCTTTCTGGAATGCTCTTGAAGTGCTGTGTATAAATTAAGGCAGGAAATCTGCATGGACTCAGAGACTTCCAAATAACACACAGCATGGTCTCATTCCAGAATTTAAGGCAAGCGCCATACTGTTAATGTTATAAGACATTCTGTGTCTTTAAGATACTGAGACAATTTCCTTTACTATGTTTTATAAAGTTCGTTCGTTCTTTGGAAATGAACTTAGGGCAAATAACTTATTCCTTTTCCTTAAGTTGTACAGTATTCAAAAGAACAGAGTACTTTGAAAAAATGGATATCCTTGTGGTTTTTTTTTTTTTTTTTTTTTTTTNCTACCACTCTTAGAGTACCTACCTCAATTAAACTTCCACCAGACACAATGACAGATCTTTTAAAGAAATCTTGTAAAAGCTGTTAATGCAGTGACACACTGTAGAGCTGTATTATTTTGCAACTTTTCTCATGCCTGTTCATCAGGTTGAAAACAAACTACCTAATTTAATTTATTTAGGAAAACAGTACTGGATAAAGTATTCTATTACATGATTTTCTGACCAGAAGTTAAAAATGAACTCAACTCCAAAATTTAGAAAAGCTCTCGTTACCCAAATTATACTATTAGGTTTCTCTTTGAAAAGTATAGAAACATCTTATTCTTAACCAGTAGCCATTTATTTATTCTTGTATGAATGCACTAATCCTTAATGCATAAAGCAAGAGAATTTCTGTAAATATAGCGCCATCTACCACTCAAACAGTATGATGGTACCGTATTTACACTCTGAAGACCACTTTTGTTAGCAAAAGTTAATTGTTGACCTTACAACTTTTTCCCAGTAAGTCTAGGTCTTGCATTGCACTCTGCTTCCTAAAAAGAGGCAAAGTCCTCACTCACTATTTCTTACTACTTTGATCCTCTAAACTTTTTTCATTTCTATATCCAGTTAAAAAAATCCATCTGGTCCCTCACTGTCATTCCAAACCCCAGAATAACATTTATTAGGTCTTCATCTTTCATAACATACCAAAATAGTGTTCAAAACATACACATTAATTCATCTCAAATCATAAATACAAAACTATAACAGGACCTTTATATATCTGTAATGCAGAAGCCTTCTCAAGAAATAGCTGTAAACTACAGAAGATTTGACATTGACCTGTTACTGATTTTGCCTACTAAGTTGCAGGCCTACTTATCAGTAGAAAATTAAAGGTACAGTGGAGAACCAGAGCAAAAAAAGGCAATGAGAAAGACCATTTTTCTCTAGAATTCTGTTTTACAAAACAAGTCAACCTCCTCCATGACAAAGCATTCTTACTCCAGATCTAAAGAACTATATTGGCACAATGAAGAATCTCTGAATTTCTGAAGGGCATGGAATTATAATAATATAAATAAATCAGAAAAAAAAAATCTAAATTCTGAGCTGAAACAGAAGTCAAATTACAAGGTATCGTAATTCACCAGGGAATCCATTATCTCAACAGAGAGAGCATTGTTAAGAGAGATATTCAATGGAAGCCTTCTTAGGAAATATATTATCACCATTAACATATACAAAAGAAATAATGCCAACATGTATAAAGTTAAATAAAACTTGGAGGGTATGCCTTTCTTGAAAGATTGTAATTCTACACGATATGCATGGAAGAAGTAACACCTTCTGCAAATACAAACAATCTACATAAGGAAGGCATATTCCACAAAATAAATAAATAAATAAAACAGTGAAGTTTTATTTGAAAAAAGTGAAGAAGTGAAGAAGTGATTCTTCCCTGGCTTCTACAACAAGACCTGGGGATTAACCTAAATTGACTCCTTTTAAAAGCCTGAGAAATAATGTAGCTGATGTGAATTAAGCATTTTCTCATTTTGATAATGAAAATGACCCATTAACTCTCAAACCAGATGAGAAGGGTAACATACTAATAACACTGTTAATACAGGCTATTAAAGGCAGCAGTAAAATATTTGGAACAAAAGTAATCAGAGGTCTATCTTACTACATTCCAAATAGAACATCATAGGAATGAGAAACTCACACAGAGCAGACAGAGTGGTGTGTGAATAGCTACAATAGGAAGAGTGATGAGGAAGGCAACTTTAGCAGATTAAGCTGATGAAAAGCACTCAAATCAAATAACATGCAAAAAGTAAACTAAGTAATTCATGAGCATCATATCTCTCCCTTGTAATAATGCTTCAAGTTTGTGCAGTACATCTTCAACGTTCTTCTCATTTCCTCCATGAAGAAACATTACTTTGCTAAAAAAATTACAGTCTAGCAAAGCATGCATTATTTTGGCTTAAGCACTACAGATATTTGAATTCGAATTTACAGTGTTAGAACGTGTTGCAAAATCAAATAAATCAAATAAAAAGTTTGTTTAACTTAATTATACTCCTACTTACAAGTATGTAAGCATTCTGTTACAGTGGTAGCATCAATAAGGTATCCATTGCACAGGCGACAGGTTATATGGGCATTAATGTCCCAAAGCTTAATCTTTCTTGTTAGCATCTTTGGTGTCTGAAGGAGAAAAATAAAACATTACACAGTAACACAGCTGTAGTGATCTTGTAAAAGTAATTTTGGAATATACAAACAATTAGAATTCATCTTAAAAATATGTTCACATAACTTAAATGTTCTTATAACTTTTAAGTGTTTCACAGAAATAAGTAGTGAAATAATTTGAAATCAGCATTAACTTACAATCAGAGTTTCAATATCATAGAAAATAGACTGCTAGTATACTATTAATACATTTTAGTTATTGACACATTGACCTAGATTCAAGGTGAAATACTCTTATTCACCTAAATAACCACTTTCAAGGTAGGAATTGGGGAAAAAAAAAAAAAAAAAAAAACAGAGAAAACATCCTTAAGGGACTTTTTTTTGCAAACATGCTTCATTTCATAGAATCATAGAATGCCTAAGGTTGGAAGGGACCTTTAGAGGTCATCTAGTCCAAACCCCTCTGCACATGCAGGGCCACCTAGAGCACATGGCACAGGACTGCATCCAAGTGGGTCTTGAAGATCTCCAGAGAAGGAGACTCCACAACCTCTCTGGGCAGCCTGTGCCTGTGCTCTGTCACCCTCACTGTCAGGAAATGTTTCCTTAAGTTCCTGTGGAACTTCTGATGCTTCAGTTTGTGGTCACTTCCTCTAGTTCTGTCGGTGGCCACCACTGAAAAGAGGTCGGCCCCATCCTCTTCACTGCCTCCCTTGAGGTACTTGTACACACTCATTAGATCCCCTCTCAGCCTTCTCTTCTCTAGGCTGAACAGGCCCAGCTCCCTCAGCCTCTCCTCATAGGGCAGATGTTCCAGGCGCCTGATTATCCTCGTGGTCCTGTGCTGGACTCTCTCCAGCAGCTCCACATCCCTCTTGTACTGTGGGGCCCAGATCTGGACAATCTGCCTTGTTGAAAGAGCTACATTTTACAGTGCTAAGAACTGTGACCTAGGAAGCTTTTTTCTCTTCAGTGCAAAGCACGCAGTAACTACCATTGCAAGAAAATCAAAATTAAAAAAGAAATGTTTTCAGTTCCTCTTACTGCAGCATCCTCTATTACTGTCAGAGAAAACAACCTGCAAAGCCTATGCTCTTACAAATACACCACTACATTTAAATATAGAAATACTTTATTTTTTAAAAAAATATATTGAAAAAAAGAATTGCACTGCAGAAATACTGGAGTTAATTAAATTGGCTTATAATTTGTTGTCTTATATCTGTTGTCTTATTATTTGCTTGCTTATAACTGGCTGTCTAAATTGGCTTATAATTTGTTACATTTGGTTACTCCAGTTGTCACTAGATGACATTTCTCTATTACAGTTTCATCAATACAAATACAAATAATAGTTTTAATTGAGTTTATTTTGGAATATATTTCAAAATTTGAATGGTGAAAGATTTCCTCCACATTTCACACTGAAAGTTTAATTCTTCACTTCTCTTCCTATGTTTACTGAAATGTTAAACGAAACACAGAGAATTATCAAAAGACAAATTTTCAAACCAATCTGAATGATACCAGCACTGAACAAAGTACATTATATTCCATTATAATCAATGGAAAAACATTTTCCTAACCAAGCTCTTAAGACCTGTGTTGCCCAGTGCAAAAGAGTAATTGAAGACTTATCAGGGTTAAGAAGCAAGAGATATAAAACCCATTTTGGAAGCACTACTTCCAAAACTGAGAGTTTTGGGTGACAGTGATGCTTAATCATAAGTTCACTAAACCATACTTAAGTTGATATGAGAGGGAAACCTCTACACTAAGATAGTTTCAATTTGTCTTTTTTGCAGTGTTACCAGTCATTTGCTGAATACATGCATGCTCAGTAGTTCTGAACCATTTGTAGGATTGCAGTCAAGTTCAGAAGCCAGAAGTATCAGAAGATTTTTTAAAGGTAGATACTACTCAAAATGAACCAGAATCTCATCTGTTTTATGGGAAATATAAAATGCAAGAAATCAGACAAAAATATGCTACATACAATCATACCATAATACAGCTTGGAAGGAACATCCAAGAAGCTCTAATCCAACCTCACATTCAAACTGGTCCAACTGAATTCATTTGCTTTGGGACCAGGCCTGCTACATTCAGAAAATATCTAGAACAGTCAGGTGAATGATGCCCCCAGAATAGTCTGCAGCCTCTCTGGGCAAAAAAGGTATTGGAAAGATTGGGTCTGACATAATATTTTTTAAAACTGGTCCTTGTGAATTATGAAATGGCTGAGAGATAAAGGAAAGGGCTAACCAATCCAGCTTTAGGAAACTGCTTTCCTAGCAGCTGTAGAGCACTGAAATATTAGAACAGAGAGAGAAGTGATCCCCTTATGCTAGAACATGAAAACAAAAATAACAATACATAAATAAAAACCAAAATAACTATAAATATATAAAACCAAAAACACCCCACTATCACACTGCAATGTTTCAAACATCCATCCAATACACAAAAACAATCACTTAAATAAAGAGTAGTGTTCTTCCATCTTGTTTCCAAATATTTTATATCATATTGTTACAACAGTGCCAGCCCTTCGCTGCTGAAAGATTTCCTCTCACATCAAGGGAAAGCCAGTGGAAAAAAAAACTACACATGCACCTGGAATTACCTCCATAAGGGAAAAAGCATGAACCAAAAAAGAAACCATCTGCCATGCACAATAATCAAGACAGGGGTATTCAAGTGTCAGCAAGTCAAGACTTTTTTTCTTCAGTCCATACTTTCTCTAAGGCTACATCCTGTTAAGATTATCAACCATAAGGGTAAGCAGCACCTCACAAACCTCTCCAGTAACTGTTTGTACTGTTTGTAAAATTTGAATGCTTCTGAACAAGCTTTCACCTTTCAGAGAGATTTCACCAGCGAAAACTGTTGTTAAGTGGACACACAGAAAAAGACAAGCAAAAAGTCTCTTTAAAGGTATGGCCTTATCATTGGTGCACACACTGATCAGAAATATTTTGGTCTACATGTAGCATACCTCTTAAAACAGCATTTCTTTTCAGAGTCTGCCATCCAGAGACCTGAAAAGACAGAAAAATAGTCTGAAAGTTAAGCACCCAAAATTCTTCAAAAAAAAAAAATCCATCACACATAAATGGTTAGCTCACTAAGTTCACTTACAATAACTGAAGAAGAAAAAAAGGCAGATAGTAAATTGTGGACTATTTATATCTGATTAACAAAAAGAAATGGGGAAACGACATGGCACAGAAGAAGGAAGTACTGCAAGAACCACCCATGCAATATTCTTCTATGAGAATATACACCACGAAAGGACAAGCAGTCTTGTTACCACGTGGCGACCCAAAAAAAAAAATCTTTAGCTTCACACATAACACAAGAAAAAGCTAACTTGAACACCACAATCTATTTAGATGGTGACAGGTCTCTAAAAAGCCAAAAGATTTTGGATTGGATATCCACATCCATGTGCATCTTATTCTCATTTTTCAAGTTACATTTACAGTAAGATATAGTACTATTTCACATTTTCCTATTCCAAAAACAAAAGGCATGGCTTATAGTTACTGATTTTGTTGGTATATTGCTGAGGGAATGATGGATACTATGGTACAATGAAACATTCATGACAATATTAGGCAAAAACTTCAATGCTATGCATATAATCTCATAACTTTTAGCACAATGATTGTTAACTCTTTGACTGAATTCAGAGAAAAAAATATTAATCGAAATCAAAGTATCAGATGTCTTTTTGTACAGATATCTCAAAAAAAAGGTCCCTATCTATCCAATCTATAGAGTGTCAAACTACAACTCTTATTTGTACCACATGGCTTTGCAAAGCAAAATAAGCAGAATGGGAAATTACAAGTCCAGAGCTGGGGTGACTGCCAAAATATTTATAGACCATTAAAAAGCACCTTTCTTCCTCTTAAAAAGGATAAGCATACCTTCTCTTTTCTCCCTCTGCCACAATACTGTTCTTCTGTTAAAAAGCAGAAATATACTGTACACATAATACTTACAGGAAAAAAAAGGAGGCCTGAGGAAAAAAGTCACATATGGCAGACACTAACAGTTTTGCTTAATTATTGAAAGACATGAAGATCATAAAGCAGTGAGAGTAGAAAGAGAACAATAATAGAAACTGCAAGGACACTTTGTGCCACAAAGACAGTGGCATTACAGCCAAAGTCACTGATCTCTGACAAGAAAAAAAAAAAAAAAATCACAACAATACAATTTCAATCAAATCCAGAATTTAGGATGTGGAAGAGACTTTTCAAATCAGGGCACAAGTCTGGAATATTTGTCAGTACCTGCACACAAATGAGATCTAATAGACAAACCTACAGCTGAAGAAAAAAGAAAGTACTTTCCATTCAATTTGTGCCTCATCAACTAGTTTGACTGAAATACAAAAATAGCTTACTCCTGTAATCAGCTGTTAATTGATTTAGAGATTTAGTTTAAATTTGCTTTTTTCTTCAGCTGTAGCAGCAACTTAAAAGAATTTGATCTTGCCTAACTGCAAATGAATAAAAGGATACAGAAAAAGCAGTTCTGCAATTGCTTTCATCTCACAACATCAATTTGCCCAAATCAGAAATGTTTAATTCAAGAGTACTACAAAACTTATAGTCCTGCTTTAGTTTCCAGCAAGGTCAATACTGGATATTCTGGAAAGTGTAAGACTATTAAATCAGTTGTCTGATCTCAGATACAGGACATTTACCTACGACATGAGATAATTTTTTAGAAAAGTATTTGTGGTGGCTTTGGCCTCAAACAAAATCCTTTGTTTCAAACCTGGTGAGTTTTACTATATTAACTTTCTCTACTCTCTCTTTTTTTTTAATTGTGGTTGTTAATGGTAACTCAAATTCTCACATACGGGTGGACTCTTCTCAACTCATTTCTACCATTTGCAAGAATATATTAGCACCAGCAGATGGCGCCAAGTCCTCACGCTTCATTAAGCTGGTAGCTAAACCACTCATTTTCAACACTGGGAATGCTTTAAAATTTTACTGTTCCTCTCCTCCTACATCAAAAATTTACAGAGCACAAATGCACCATGTAATAATTTGAATCACTACCTACTCCTCTCCTACCACTTGGGCATGCTGAGCAATTTGCAGAGATTATATATGAACTTGATGACAGATGATGTTTCTCCAGTTTCAGTAGAAATTTAAGTATTAATTTCTCCCCATCTCAAAATAAACAAACAAATGAAAAACTTGGTAGCAGAGAAGATCTGCAAACAGCACCATTTGTTACTGCTTTGTGGGTATTTGCCTCACTGTTACATGACTAAAATATTATTTGAAACTGTTAAGCAATTGATCCTCACAGGACGCTAAATGATCTAACATTAATAGCAGAAATGACTGCCATATTCCATTACAACACTTTTTTTTCCATTTGTCTTCTAGCCCACTTACAGTAATGGTTCTTTTTTCTCCTCCTGCAAAAAACTCAGGAGTAAAGATTTATCCACTGGTGAACACTGCAGAGGTGCAGGCAGAATATGAAAGGACATCTCTCTCAACACGATGGTAGAAGAGTAAGATAATGGCAGGGCTAAAGGGAAGATTACAGAATACTTATGTGTTACCTATGCAAAAATATTGATTCACACGAAGAACAGTTTTTCCAGGAAGTTATTTCTCAAGAGGCCAAGGACACATCAGAATAAGTATAATCTATACAAGAACACTCTTAACATGGTATTGCATTGAGAGTTTACATTTATTCAACTTTTGTCTCTGTCAACTACAATATGCTCAGGAAGCGTATTTGACTTCCATGATATTTGAGTACCATAGCTAAGGTATTCCGAACAAAAATCCTATGCAAGTTATAGAGTCGCAATTTGGAAAACCCTACCTAATTACATTGTGCTGTTTCAGAANAACTAATCAAGTTAAAAAAACGAAAATTATAAAACCCCCCCAAATTAAATTTTGTTTTTTTAAAAAAAAAAAAAAAAAAAAAAAAAAAAAAAAAAAAAAAATCCCCAATATTTAGTTAGTATGGGTTGGTTCCTACAAACATTTTCCTCTTTGGAATAGATGAGTGTTCAGACACTGAACTGCAGACACTGGCTATTTCTAGAACATGCCTGAATAATCAATTAATATCACAGATATTTGCGGCAGATATTTATATTCACTGTGAACACTTTACACATACACACAAAGCAAGATGGTAAAGAAAGAAAACATTGAAAAACAAGAGGACAGTCATGAACTCCTCCTGTAATTAAACTTAATGCATATGTAAGTCATCAAATTACAGGCATATAAGGACTTAGTTCTTGCATTTTACCTCTCAGTAGTTGACAAAACAACTTAAAAGTCACCCCAAATCTAAGTTAAGTAAAACAATCCAAAATTGCAGCAAATTGTTACCAGGTTTACCTTATAATAAACTGTACGATTTGTCAGTATAAAAGCCAAGAAACTAACGAGAGGAGCTGCAAGCTTGTGTTTACTGTACTTAAAAACACATCTTCAACTTTGCCTACCTATTTGTTTAATGAACATTACAAAGAAGCAGCATATTGCCCCTGCATACATCCCCATGCAATCTTTTGCAAATGTTAACTGGACTACATGATTTATAGATATCCCTTCCAATCTCAATCATTTTGTGATCAACATCACTGCACTCACACTTGACCAGAATTCTTAAGTACCATTTAGTAGTAGTACAAAACGTTCTGTTGTGAGTAGCTTCTATCCAGTGATGCGAAACAATAGAATTTATAAATAACAGCAATACTTAACTGCAGCACTAACCAGATACTGTTGGAATCAAGCACCATGGATTAAAAAGTAAGTGTCCAGTACAATTCAAATTTTTATAAACCACTGGTGAAATACTTTCTCATATAGCATTCACCTCTAGTTACACACATTAAAGAAAGATGGCATGAAACTGGACCAACCACAGAGAAGAATCACAAGATCTAGGAGTGCAGAGCCCACATGAACAGAACTGTCTTTCCTGTTTTCACTTCACAGTTCGGTCTGAGGGCTGTATAACTGCTACTTCTAAGACGACAACAAAAATAATTATTTAAGTGAACAACAGGATGGGAAGGAAAAAAATGGGTAAACTTCTCAGTGGAAAGTCTGTGGAATTAGAAATCTTCTCTACTTCCTTAGGGACAGTGGGAAGTGGTAGAGACATTAGCAATGCATTGACCCATTTATCCAGGCAAAATTTAGGGCTTTTATTGTTCATATAAGATTGCATCCCTTATACAGTAAGCCCACAGAAAATTTAGGAAGAAAATTGTTCACATTTCTTCTCAGAAAAGCTGCCAGTTGCAGATCAACTAATAGCCACAAGCTATTCCATACTTTTAGCTTTGTGAATTGCATTGCATCTGGTAAGCCACTCTTGTAAAGTCTATGTGTAGTCTCTTTAAATCTCTCTTTCAAAAGCCCAATACAAAGTTACCTCACAGGATTATATATAGGAAAAGCAAAAAAAAAAAAAAAAAAAAAAAAAAAAAAAAAAAAAAAAAAAAAAAGTGCATCTAAAGTGCAAAGAAGGAAAACTGAACACCATGCTTCTACCAAACTGGAAATAGATTCTTGGTATTAACCACCTTCAGCTCTAGTGATGAAATCAAACACAACTCTCTGTATCCTAAAATGCTGGACCAATAGACTCCGAATCTGAATTGGTGATGGTTAAAATTGCCTCATACGAAAATGAAAAATTCAACAATATGAAACCATACCTTGGCATTTTACAAGATAATGGCAGATCCTTAAAACAAGCATACATACACACCACACTTTTAAAAGATTAACTTTCTTTAGTCACAGTGATTCACTCTGAGTTTACAGATTTCTACAGCTTTCATTATACAACGATGTGTCATCTTACAATTAATACCTATAAGTCACTGAAACAACAAGACTGCTGCTATTTTACTGCTATTCCGAACCAGTATCTGACAAAAGCACTCAACCTAGAAAAAACAGCAGCAATAACAAAACACATGCATTTATGTGATTAGTCAAAAACATACAAAAAAGATGAACCCAGCTGAAGTTCAAGAGTAGCTAAAAATACCTTTCTTGCCTGAAAGAGCATTAAGATGTCAGATTTTTTTTCCCCAAAAAAGCAGCTTTCTCAAAAGAAATCTACTACAATCCAGGTTTCTAAATTGCACTATTCTCATGCATATTAAAATTGCACAGCCAGCCTGGCTGTGGAATGGCCAGGAAATGCTCAATGTTCTATGGAAATAGAGCACTGTCTCAGGGGTGATTCTCCCCACCCCCTTTTAATGAATACTACTATACCCTTCTCTAGAATCTAGCTCGTTATCAGATATCAGAGTTATTGCTGGAGGCACTAGATACTTGAAGAAAAATCTACTGTCAATTTGAGTAGATTACTAAACGTCCAAGTCTTGCTGAAACCTTACACATTTGTAACATGTTAAAAGTAACATACCTGAAGAATAAATTACAATAGCCTCCTTGTTGATAATTAGAGGCAGAAATTGTAAAACATTAAAAAAAGTACTCTTTGCTTTGATTCAAATCCCACGGATTACAAGATCCTTGACCTCCAGTCATTAAAGGCTGGCTAAAATGAGTCTTCAGTATAAAGAAGGACAAAGTTTCTCCATAATCAAGCTTTCAATAAGTATCTGAATCTATACCACTTTTTTGAATCCTTTTGTTCAATAATTCATAAGCTGAGAGAACACAGCTCATCATCTAAACCCAGACAAAACAGATCTTCATTACTGTGTCCCCTGCACAGATCGAGATGACTTTGAGTAGTTACTTCCAAGTGTGTGTGTATCATGCACGCAAGCAAGATAACAAGGTTTTGGAAAGTCCAGCACAGAAAATCTGGACACGTCATCTTAAATTCTGGGTCATTTCGTTTTGAAAGATGCTCTCCTTACTCCTGCTCCTTAAATATATATGTTCTATCTTCCTATTTTGGAAAATCTTACTCTAAGTACAATGAAAATATACAATTACTAAGATGTTATACATGTTTTTACAAGCAGAGAAACAGATCACTTAATAACAAAAGCTATAGAAGAGTATATCCCTAATGAACTGTAAGTTAATCTGAAACCAAAAATCTTTGTAGCTTTTTCAGAAGCATTTGCTGTTTCCCTGCAGAAACAAAAATTTGTCATAAAGATATTGCTGATTTGTGAAAAAGGGAAAATGAAGGACAATCTTCAAGTAAGAAAATTCTGTTGAGTGTTTAGCAAAAAGCTTTTAAAAATTTATGTGTTTACTCACCTCACTCCCCTATCAGATCAGACATACTTGCAGACCAGGCAAACTGCAACTGTCAAAGTGGAAGTGTGTGCTGTCAGGAGGCAAAAATAGACAAAAAGTACAAGGGCATTTCTACAGTTTAACCAAATGTCCATCTTGCCTGTAAGCGATTACTAGTATCAGTTTCAATGATTTGACATCTCCCTAGGCTGCTATAAGACAAAAAAAATGGTATTAGAGCTGGTCCTTCTGGGTTCAGGTGCATACTTAACGTGAATAAAGTCAGCTGCTCAGCAAAGTATATAACCATCAGGAGTAGTCAGCATGGATTCAACAAGGGGAAGTCATGTTTGACGAACCCGATAGCCTTCTAAGATGAGGTGACCTGACCGTCTGGATGGACAATGGGAGAGCTGTAGATGTTCTCTAGCAAGGCTTTCAACACTGTCTCCCATAACATTCTCATAGGAAAGCTCCAGAAGTGTGTACTGGATGAAGCGGATTGAGCACTGGCTGGATAGCAGAGTACAGGGGGTGATGATAAATGGGGCTGAGTCTAGTTGGAGGCCTGTGGTCAGTGGTGTCCTGCAACGGTCAGTACTGGCCCGGTGCTATTGAACTTGTTCATCAATGACTTGGATGAGGGCACACTCAGCAAGTTTGCAGATGATACATACCTAGGAGGAGTGGCCGACACTCCTGAGGGCTGTGCTGCCATTCAGAGAGACCTAGATAGGTTGGAGAGTTGGGCAGAGAAGAACCTCATGAGGTTCAACAAGGACAAGTGCAGGGTCCTGCACCTGGGGAGGAATAAACCCAAGCACCAGATTAGGGGTTGATCTGCTGGAAAGCAGCTCCGCGGAGACAGATTTGGGAGTCCTGGTTGACAACACGTTAAGCATGAGGCAGCAATGTGTCCTCGGGGCCAATAAAGCCAATGGGTTCCTGGCTGCACCACAAGGAGCACTGTCAACAGGTCAAGGGAGGGTATCCTGCCCCTCTGCTCAGCTCTGGGGAGGCCACCCCTGGAGTACTGTGTGCAGTTCTGCGCTCCCCAGTACAAGAGGCACGTGGGGCTTCTAGAGAGGGTGCAGAGTAGAGCAAAAAGATGATTAGGGAACTGGAGCATCTATCTTATGAAGATAGACTAAGTGAGCTGGGCCTGTTCAGTCTGGAGAAGAAAAGACTAAGAGAAGATTTCATCAATATGTTCCAGTATCCAAAGGGTGATTGTAAGGAGGAAGGGGCCAGGCTCTTCTCTGTGGCGGCCAGTGACAGGACAAGCGGTAATGGATATAAGTTGAAACACTGGAATCTTAATCTCCATATGAGGAAGAACTTCTTTATTGTGACAGAGCCCTGCCATCGGCCGCCCAGAGAGGCTGTGGCGTCTCCTTCTCTGGAGATCTTCAAAATCCAACTGCATGCCACCCTGTGCCACATGCTCTAGGTATCCTTGCTGGGGCAAGGGAGTTGGACTAGAGGTCCCTTCCAACCTTAACCATTCTGTGTGATAAAGTAGTTTATACTGCTAGACATTACAAACCTAAAAAAGTGACAAGCAGCTTGTTTAGACTAGCTTCACTAGAATAAATCCAACTCACTTTAGAAATGAAAATTTTATGAGTTAACCATTATACTAAACTCAGACACCACTAAGCTAATTTTGTATCTGTCAGTATTCATGAAGAATTCTATCCTTAGAAAATAAGTATTGCAAGTATAGAATAAATATCAGACAACTCTGGATTTATTATGGAAGGTATCCAATAGTTTGCTGTTTAGTAGACATTAATTCAAACATAAAAGAATCTATACTTACAGCCACCATTTTTGAAACTGTGAAAGATCCTGTGACAAACCGAAGTATTTCTAATATAGCTAGCCACCTCAAGTCAGAACAGTTACCAAATTCAGTAGAAGCATCTGTTTCAGCTATGCTTCATCAGAACCTGAAGTCTCTTGCACTTAATTTTGACATAAGGACAACAGCAGAAGAGTGAGAGAGTTACTCATATCGTTTGCATTATCCATGATGAGCTCCTCTCCTTTTCCCTAACCTTTCAGTCTGAGCAATATCAAAAAAAAAAAAAAAAAAAAAAAAAAAAAAANAAAACCCACTCCCAAACAGAGACCTTTACTTGATCAGTCCTCTATATTCTGTCGAATGCCACACTGCCTACTGCAGCATATTCTAAAGTGTCCAAGGGCTAATTACGATTAATCACCAGCTTAATCAAGGGCTCGGGCAACAGCCTAAGCCAGTCCAATTTCTGACCTGCTTTGTGTCTGCTCCCATTCTCATCTCTGCCATGTTCACCTGACCTGTTCTTAAAATTAACACATTGGTCCGACTGCACACTAATCTAACGCAAAGAGCTGACTCCATCTAAAACTAGACCACCAAAATACTGTAATATATTTGCTCAAAACTCTTTAGTACAAGAAGCCTCAATAGATAAAACTAAATAAAAAAATGGCACTTCTTATTGATAAAATTGCCAGCATCAGTCAAAACAAGTATTGCTTTACCTTGGCAAAAACCTTGACATTTGTTTTTGTTGTTGTTGTTTTCTTTTTGTTTGCTTTCCTCTGAGGTAAGCAAGGAACAAAAAATCCTTTAACTAGAGAACATCCAGAAACATTCGTATCTTCTGTTGTGAGGACTGTGAAATACCATGTTCCACTTTATCACACAACTAACTACTATGGACTAAGTTTAGTGAAATTCCCAACATTTTTCTAGTTGCAGTGTGAGTGGACTAGAGTCCACATTTTCAAGGGTTAGGTGAAACAAGAGGAGTCTCACTCTCACATGTTTGGAGAGCAAAAGTGCAAGAGAACCACAATGAACCATAAAACAGAATCATTTTATACCAAACTACAAATTATACTAGAGATTAATTAGTATCCAATTTATCTTCTCGGTTCCTTTTAGGTAGAATCTACATAGTGCTTCACATTCAAATTTCAATTTTAATGCCTTACAGTTTATTTTACACCCTGTGAAACACTATTTTAATCACATCAGTAACATGAAACTTTCCAAATCCTACCATGAAACTCCCAGTCTGAATTACGTCACCAAACTTTAAGGCAAGCTATAGTGCTGCTTTTGTGCCGTCTTCTCCTCCTCCACTTCCACCACTGATAGACATGCTAAAAATCTGTAATACTAGGAAGAAATCATCACTTACTACACAGAGTATACTTGTCATGAAACGGTACCCCCTTATGACAGTAGACGCTACTGTCAACTCTCTGGGCCTTGCTCAGCACACATTTCTTGGGTCAAAGCTTTCACTCCAATTGCATCTATTACAAACAACAAATATCCCTTGAAAGACAGCCAGCCACAACACTGAGGGCTCAAAAACCGTTTCCACTGACCTCCAACAGAGCAACTGAACTGTCAAGACATTGCCAGGTTCTGCACAAAGAATGCTCTATTCCAAGACAGGGTAGAAAACCTCAGAGCTATTTACCCTCTACAGAATCAAAGATAATGAATAGATGCCTGTCATCCTTCCACAGACGAGAAATAGCCGACAACCTTGGAAAGAGAAATCCTCTTTTCCCTGACTTATGTACAAAGTTTGAACATAAAGAGCACCAAAATGAAGACTGACATTTGAGTAACGTAAGTACTCCCCATAGCCAAGCACAAGCCTAAGCAGAAAAACAAAGTCGAGAGGAAGCAAGAAAAGAAGTATCAGCACCGAACACGTAATAGAAAAGAAACTGAACAAAAACAGTTTAAGGAAAGGAGTTAAGAAAATTACTCTCCTCATTAGGAGAAAAGGATGTAAAACAATGAAAAGCAATCTAGCTTACTGGATTTTTTATTGTTTTCATTTTAAGATGAAATACAAGAGGAAATATATATGAGAGGAAAACATCCTGCTCTTAGGCAATAAGCACAAAAACATAAGCCATTCTACTGCTGGGCTCCTGGCCTGTTTTGACATGCTGGCAAAACAAGTTTTACTGTATTAAAACAAACAAAGAATATATAAAAAAAGAAAAGGCTCTGAATTACTGATATTCTATGGGTTTTGAGCAACACAAGACACCAACTGTACAAACTACTTTTAGCAAATAGCACTAAGGTAAGAATATGGAAAAGACTTAGAAATACATTTCATCCAATATGCTTTTTGTAGACCATGGTTCTGAACCCATCTCACGATGCCTATATGTGGAATCAGTCACTCATCCTAAAGGAATGATTCTGTACCTTACTTTTTACAGGTCAATTACATCAAAACAGTAGCTGGTCTTATGCTTCTTTGAAATTTCCAAGAGTGCTTTGTGTAGAACTATTTCATTTTGTTCTTAGATGGCAAATTCCAGCATTCTGAAGTACCTAGCTAACAGACCACAGATTTATTTATTTATTTTTTCCCCCTGGAAGGGGTAGAGAAGGGGAGAAACAGCTAAGCTACATACCATAACATTTATCTCTTTCCAACGCACAATATCAAGTGGTTGTAAAGAATTCTACATTTTTTATAGTTCTGAAAAGTTTACAGACAACTACAACATTCTTAATACAAGTGATAGAAAAACTTAGAATTTATTTTGAGCAAGTTTATTTTTATTTGATCATAATCTGCTCTTTTGCATGTGCATGCAATGGACACGGAAATGGGAATGGAAAAAAACTAAACGCCTAACAACATGAAGACAATCCACAGAAAATCAACAGCGAGCAGAAAAGATGCCCACTTTTTTTGTGCCAAACTCTGCATCAAAGTTATTATCATCAGCTAGGTTTGTGAACTACGACAGAAGTTCTAAAAGAGAATGAAACCTAAACTGCAGAAGTAAGAGCTATGACATTATATCACCAGCCTGCCTGTCGGTCTTAAAAATGCAATATGAGACTCCAACATAAAAATCCAGTGGAAAACAATGGCATGAGGGGTCTTAGCATTTATAAAAATGAATTATTCGCTGTTTTCTGATCATTGACTTTTCCTATTATTGTTGTTCAAAATGGAGAGAGTCTGCTTCTCAGCGTAGCTTATTTCCCCCCGTACTTAGTCCTGGTGAGGCCACAACTGGAATGTCCAGTTCTGGGTTCTCCATTATAAGAGGGCCATGCAACTACTGGAAGGAGTCCACTATAGAGCTACAAAGATGAACAGCAGACTGAAACATTTGTCCTATGAGGAAAGGCTGAGAGAGATGGGCCTGCTCAGCCTAGAAGGCTGACAGGGAATATTATCAATGTGCATAAATTCCTTAAGACAGGGTGTCAACAGGACAGGGTGAGAACGTTTACAGTGTTGGCCAGTGATAGGAAAAAGGGAAATGGGCACAAACTGAAGCATAGGAAGTTCTATCTGAACATGAGGAAGAACTTCTTGGATGTGAAGGTAACACAGTACTGAAACACATTGACCAGAGGGGTTGTAGAATGTCTGAAGATATTCAAAATCTGTCTGCACACAAACTGTGTAAAGTGTTCTAGGTGCCCCAGCTCACGTGTGGGGAGGGGGTGAAACAGATCTTCAAAGGTGCCTTCAACCTTTAATCATTCTGATTTCATAGCCACCATGAAGGAAGGAAATGTGTATCCCTGCACCTCAGATGCTCTTTTTACCAGTTTGAAGTATTAGCACAAACCCCTGATGAATGCAGTTTTATACTTGTATAGGCTAAATGAGGCAGGAAGGTAGGAGAAAATGCCCAGGAACAAGGCAGAAGGTAGATGACAGCTTAGACCACCAACTAGCCTGTTATCCTTAATTGCAAAGCGTTGTTCTTATACTCAGGGCACTTTGATGGTGTATTTTTAAAAAAGCTCATGGAATGATTGCAATTAGCTTCCCAAATACTGTTCAGTAGTGCCAAGCAACAACCACTTAATCTAATCTCTTGAGATACTAAGTTACCCTTATCGCAACTTCGTCAGTACCTGCAGCAGCATTAACACAAACTTCATGTTTTCCAGACAGGGAAAGAACTATCTGTCTTCTAAACTGAAGATTCCTGTCTCAGCTCTACATACGAGCAGCTGATCACATGCTCAAGCCTGCCTTTTCATACTCAGTAGTATAGAAAATATAACCAGAACAGAAGTCAAGCCACTCTTCTTTACTCAGTCACAGCAATAGCACTCCATAGCTTCTGGGACAGTTTAGTTTCAGTACACAAAAACGTAAATACTCAACAATAAAGCATCTCTCAAAATTCCCCAGAATCCCTTAAACAAGGTATGGATGCCAGCTTTCCCACATAAGGGAGGAATAACAGGGGGGAAAAGGGGGAGAAAAAAAAAAAAAAAAAAAAAAAAAAGGAGGAAAATACTGACACAAATAAGCAGCTATCTAAACAAGTTGTTCTTTGCAACTTCAGCCTCCACTGTAAAACAGCTGATGGTGCATTAACAGTTGTCTGAAACAAAGTAATTAACTTGACAGAAAAGTGAGGTAAGAATGGATTGTGAAGCTAACTTCTCTCTCCTCCCCAGCCTACCCCCCCATATTAGAAAACTAGAATGAAATCAGGCAAACCGCTAAATGGCTGTTATACAGCAAGCAGGCAAGCATCAGGAACAGCAAGTCACAGGCTGCACATAACTGCAGAGCTTTTCTAATCTACAACAGCAGATAGGAAAGTAGAAAGGTAGGATGATAGTATTAACAAGTCATCAATCTTTTATTCATTTCATATGAGGATGTATACAGTAACAAAAGATAACAGAAGCTACAGAGTAAGTAACTAGCATTCAAAGTATTGATTGTATCAACAAAGTTTTATAGACACATATAATGATACCAAATATTCAAAAACCATCAGAAGAAAATGTCCTCTGATGCAACTCAGCCTATTCCATGCAAAGACAACAGACATAAATAAATAAATCTTGCCCTTCCTATGCACTATATTTAATCTCATACCAGGAATTTTTAAAACCAGAATAACTTTAGCAGATTGCTCCTTACCAGAAATTTCAAGCACTAGACAGAAGTGAGGAATACACTGCACAGAGGGAAGAGAGAGTCTTCCAGTGCAAGACATGAAATACCACAGTCCCCTGCCATCCCCCAGGTATCACTTCTTGAGACTGAGGAACACTCTAAGAAAAAAAAAAAAAAAAATCAAAATATTTTACTAACTTTAACAAAACGTAACAGTTGTTTAAACGGACAACACTTTCACTGAGAACCCTTCCCTCTATTCTTTGAGCATAACTTAGTAATATACCTCACAAAGAGCAAACAACCTTAAATGCTTGGCTGACAAGGGAAGAAAGGGCTCTGCCTCAGCATACTCAGAACAAAGGCCCACAGAGTGTATCCTGAGCACCTGTGCTTTTTTTTTTTTTTTCTCCTTCCTCTGGGATCTACTATAACTGCTCTATAAATGCTTTTCTATAAATTGTCTATAAGCATTGTTTTTTAAAGTAATTTCAGGGTAGAAGAGGGAGAAAAAAAGAGCAGCTTTTTTGGATTAAGACTACGGGATAACTTTTTTTTGCTATTTATATATTAAAATCGTCAATGTCTGTTGTAGGCCACAGCAGATGAGCAACCCAAAAAAAAGAATGGTTATTTAGCATAGGAAGCAATAAGTTGTTAAGTAAATTGGGAAAAAAGTAAAAGCAGTTCATTTACCTTAAAATAAAATCAGGCCTAATAAAGGAGACTATAGAGGAAGAACATGTAAACTTTTCTTTTATATTTATGCTCCATAAATCCACATTTTAAAGATAATCAATTCTCCCTTGACATTTTTTAGTCGCTATCAAAAATTTGGACTTGTTACTGGTATACAGAAGTTTGCACTTCAATCTAATATCCTTTTACGTTTACAAGTGGAGCATAAATGACTTAATGGAGAAGTAGCTTTGGAAGTCTGCTTCAGATTCCACTAAGCAAGTCTTTTGACCCATTTTATGGAGCAACTAAGGGAGAAACTGAAACGTGGAAAGCAAAGTACTTCCCAGAAAGAAGTAGCGAAAATACATCAGTTTATAATGCATTCACATACTTGATCATAAGAAGGTTTAACAGGACTACAGAATTAGTCCCACACTTATTTATTTCCCATTATGTTACTAGCTTCAGCAATAGAGAAGGGGTTTTTTTTAATCTAAAAAAGAAAAAAAAAAAGAAATTTGGCAAATGCAAGTCACTTTCAGAAAAGTCTACACTCATAAATTAGCATCTGTGAACAACAACCATACAGAATGTAAGAGCTATAGATTACAGTAAACATATTCCTGTAAGCAATTTCTAATTTTAGCCTAAACAATGCCTAAAAAGTAACACTAGTAAGTGCTTACAATTCTACATTTCTTTTCATAAGCATATGTCAAAGGTGATCTAATATACTCCATAAAACAAAACTTGAATGTGTCAAGATGCATTTAATATTGTATGAATCAATATACACTGTCTGCTTCCAACTTCTGTCAAGAGATAATCTAGCTCAAAGAAAGAAAATTAGCTCTACTGTCCAGACAGAAGCCTCTTTTATCTGTGCAGGCACCACTTATGATGTCTCAGAAATAAATCTATGTGGGTCCAGACTAGAATTCCTGTGGGCAAACACCGAAACAAGTAGTTTGAATGAAGCTACACAAGGTATATTATTAAATTATTATGGTATAATATAATCACAGGAGTGATTGCTACCTCCTCTTGGCCAGTCAAACTTGATCAGACACAAGATTAATAAATTGCTATCTATATAAACAACTTCATTTGGTGCCACCAAGCCTGACAATATTATTAACAAAGATAAATATTATTAAAAAGCATCTTTCAGTTAAACTATTCCTGCTCATCAACACTTGTATCCATACTTTTTGTAAAATAAGCAATTACAACAGTATTTCAAGTGGGTTAGACTGCACTGTAGACAAGAGACAGACTGACTGATAGAGATTGCAACAATAATCAGAATTTAAAAGTACAATTTCCAAGCAAAGCAATGTCAATTTAGCAAACTCAAAACACATTAGCAAAAGAGGGGCAAGAAGGAAAATCTTTAGGTGGATTATCCATACCAGGGTAAGGGAAATTCTGCACATCTCTTCACAATACAGTGGAGAACAGTACAGAAACAGGTCAAAACACATTCTTATGCCATTAAAAAAAAATTAATAATCATCTTGTGGTAGATTGATATAAAAAAAAAATGATATTTTAGTATAAACAGATCTAAGAAGAATGGTGATCCTACAATCAATCTTAAGGAACCAGTACAGTAAAATGCAAATTGCTTATTTAATGCATTCAATAAAAGATACAAGTACATACATTGTTTCTAAAACTGGATAAATATTTTTCTCTCAACCTGATGATTTTTATTCACAGATTATAGATTTGACTACACATTTCCCAACACAGGATCTAGTTTTTCCTATAATGAAGGACCTTGCCATGAGGAAAAAAGCAGCTTGCACTTGAGGAAAATAAATTTTCTGCGAATGTTTAAGAAATGGTAGCACCAGACTTTCTTTATCTTAAAATGATTCAGTAAAGTTTGGAAAAAAAAAATACGTGAGGAAAAAGAAAAAAAAATAATCAATCACCTCGTAATTCTAAAGCACAAAAGGCTATTGTAATCAATGGTTGTATCAACTACATCTCAGTGTAAGGGGTGGTAGGCCCTCTTAAAATGCAGACAGAATTGATCAGGGATCAGAACTGAATGCAGCTCTGTAGAAGAAATAATTCAGGGATGGAAGGAGTAAAACAAATTCTTTGAGGATTAAGAGTCAAGGGCATCTATTGCATTGTAGAGAAAAATGAAACAAAAACAACAACAAAACGATTACTAGGGCAATTGCATCAAAGATAATCATTTGAAACACAGGAGATAAGATAAGCTCTCAGTCCACAGAATTTTGAATTCTCAGTGTTCAAAATTTTGGGGAGGCAAAAATCATTCTGAATAAACAAAGGAAACCATGCCATTAAGTTAAACAATTTCCATTCCTCAAATAAAGCCTACTGATAGCACCTATTAAGTATACCAAATAAATCTGATTTAATGAAGTAAAATGCTTTTGCAATGTATTTCTCTTTTCTTGTAAGACAGAATAAATTAGGCAACACATTTGAACTAAGTAACTGACTCACAACTTTCATTATACCAGTCTGTGTAAATGGTTCACATATACCAGGAAATGTCATCCAAACATAAACCAGTTCTTTACAAAGAACTATATCATACCTTTTAGCATACTCTTACCTGACAGAGTGCATGCGTGGAGGGGAAACTGTGTCACACAAAAACTGGCAAATGCCACACAATCTGTGTTTACATACTTTTACTTACAGAGTTATAGCAATAATACTAAGTGTATGTGTATATGACAGGAGAAGATAGTAGAGATAACCAATGGTCTTGAGATCTTTTAAAAGGTTTATTCACATTCTCACAATTTATGTAAGACTTACAATATATCTAGTAATATCACAATGAATATATAATCTACTGATTATAGTAGATCATATTATACTGTCACACACTGACTGTCTGGTTATGCAGAAGTCTGAAGAACAATTTGTAAGTCAACCTGAAAAGAAAGCAAAAAAAAAAAAAAAAAAAAAAANTATCATTTGCAAGCCAGCAATTATATGACACTCATTTTGGTGACCTGAAAAGGTAACTTTGTTTTTTTAATTAGGCAAACACAGCACAAGACATATTTCCCTTCATGTAAAACATATACTGTATGTCTCCCACCTTAATCAAAATAAAATTATTATTCACAAAACAGACGTCTTCAGTTTCAAACTATAAGGATAGAAATTGCCACCAAAACATTTTTAATATTTTAAGTTACTGTCTGTCACAATGTTAGCACACAAAACAAAACAGTAACCTATATATATGCTTATATATACTTGAGGATATGATAAATTCTTTGAGGATATGATAAATTCCCTTATTTTTCAAAATGATGGAAATACTAAAGGTAGAATTGGTTTAAATAACGTTCCATAAATGGCAGACATACAAAAGTCTGTTTTACTCTGCATCTGCATATCTCCTCCTTACAATCTTACCTTGCATTGTAGTAATGCCAATGTGCACACATTTGCACTTTCCTGTTAACCCCATCCCTGCTAACTGCGAATGGAATGAAGCACCAGACACTACAGTTTGATTACCACCTTTCAGCACAAGAAACATACAACTCCTGAGCTTACTGTGCTTTACTCAACAGCTGGACACGTATTCAGGTCTCTTCACTATTCCGCTATCATTTTTAATAGGAAACATAGGGATAAGGAAACTGAAGTTCCTGTTTCAAACAGATCATTCAAAATTAAAATATGAGAAATGAAACTGTTAATCTTTTCTGCATTTTGAAAAGAAATCCTAAGTAATAACCATTCAATTACAAGAGCTAACACAGCATTTCTAAGTGAGCTGTTCCTAACAAATTCACTTTCACTCACGAAAGACCAACTGGACACAACATGCTTGAGAACACATTCACTAGTAAAAAGAATGACCTCCAGGAAAACAAGTACATTACTAAACATCAAGTTCAGCTTCCTGATCATGAGGTCTTATTGCTCCAGATAGGTTTCAAAAATGACGTTCTCTCAACAGACACCATTTGATGTGTGCTCAGTGGCTGTAAAAGCTAATACACCATAGTGTCAACAAATTTTACTAAAGCTGGCAAGTAGACACAAATTTCCCAAAGTTCACTATGAATAGCAGTACACCTAAAGTCAACAGCATTAAAAACAGATTTAATTCTTGTATTTTTTTTAAATAAGAAAAAATAAAGATAAAAAATTGGTTGTTTTTTCTGTACAACATGGAGCTTTGTTTGAACACAAACTCATTCTCTTAGTAAAAAGATGGACACTGTTTTAAGCAATAAATTTTTCGGGCTGGGAAATTTCCTCAGAATAAGCTTATTTTAAAGTGTTCTGGCAGACAAAAAAAAAATAAAATAGCGCATAAACTGCTAAGCGCCCAGCAATACCATCAATATTAAATACAAAGCATCTCCAAACACTATTATCCACACCAGTTTCCAATTAATATCTTTACTTCAAAACTGTATCAACTGGAAAACAGCCCCAACAATTAAAAAAAGGAGAAAACATTTATTATTACATGCACCTAACAATGTGCCACATTCTTATTCTTACAAGGTCTTAATACATTTTCTTATAAGCTCACAATACCTCTTAAGGCAGCAGCTGAAAAGTCAAACACTGTCAATATGCATGCTTTCCAAAACACGTTTATGTCCACTCTGCAGGTCATATGTAGATTAAGTTTCAATGGAAATGCTTTTAAGATATTTCCTTTCACTGTTTCCTGGAGAGTTCAGTATTTTAACTTGGAATTTCTCCAGTTGCGTGTATGTGTCTGTGTGTATGCACATGTGTTTGAAGACAAAAAGCTAAGAATGCCACAGAGACTAAAAAAAACACTGGTGAAAAAAAAAAAAAAAAAGGACGTGGTATAAGTTATTAAGACAAATATAGCATTGTCTTTCTTGCTTCTTAACAAGAAAGATAACTTATCTGAAAAAAATGTCAGATCTTCATATCTGCATGCATCAGTACAGACTAGGGGCCCACCTGCTGGAAGAAAGCTCTATGGAGAAGGATTTGGGAGTCCTGGTTGACAAGTTAACTGTGAGGCAGCAATGTGCCCTGGAGGCCAAAAAGGCCAGTGGGATCCTGGCTGCATCAGGAGGAGCACTGCCAGCAGGGCAAGGGAGGGGATCCAGCCCCTCTGCTCAGCCCTGGTGAGGTCACACTTGGAGCACAGCTCTCCAGGACAAGAAGGACACAGAACTTCTAGAGAGGGTCCAGAGCAGAGTGACAAAAATCATTAAGGGACTGCAGCATCTACAGTATGAAGAAAAACTAAGTGAGCTGGGCCTATTTATCCTAGAGAAGATTGAGCAGGGATCTAACCAACACATACAAATACCCAAAGGGAGAATGTAAAGAGGATGGGGCCAAACTCTTCTTGGTGGTGACCAGTGAAAAGACAAGGGGTAATGGGTATAAATCAAAACACAGGAAGTTCCATCTCCATATGAGGAAGAACTTCTTTCCTGTCAGGGTGTCAGAGCCCTGGAACAGGCAGCCCAGAGAGGCTGTGGAGTTGAAGATCTCCTTCTCTGGAGATTTTCAAAACCCACCACCTACTGTAGGTGCTGGAGCAGGGAGTTGGACTAGATGATCTCTAGAGATCCCTTCCAACCTCAACCATTCTGTGATTCTACGATTCATCTATCTGAGCATATATGATGACCCCAAGTATGTCAAGTTCTGGACATGGTCAGTATTTTCTTAAATACATGACAAAATATCTACAAGGGTGAGTTATACTGAAATAATAAAGCCATCGGCAAAGTTTCTGCTCATATCACCTGTCAGGGAATCTTACCAATTAAAAATAATGATTCTGAAACACTTCATAAGCACCACACTAGGGTGCTTCCTCCAGAAGGAGTAATTTAAAGTTCCTGACCAGCAGTAACCTACAGAAAACAGCACATGGCCCAGGCGCAGTGACCTACAGCAACGTTACTAAGTACACGTGATGGTCAAGTGAAAAGCCTACTGAAAAGCAACTCACAAGGTACAGACGACAGAGAAGAGAATCCTTAATGCCCAACGGGCACGCAGATTTTAATTTGAAAAAAAAAAAAAAAAAAAGCCAACGCTTTTCACTCAGAACCTTAACTGCTCTGTCTCCTCTGTGAAACACCACAGAACGACAAGGTGGACACAGGTCCAGCTCAGAAGGCACCAAGCAAAGTGTTTCCCAAGGAACCTTCCAGAGAGCAGGGCAGATATTTATAGATACCGGTGGACCCCCTCCCCATACCCCACAACACTCCCAAATTACTACTACCCAATTACTAAGGAAGGCAGAGAACGGCCCTTCCCCGGTGGCGGCCCCAGGGCTCCCCGTGCTGCTCCGAGGCCACACGCAAGTTTATCCGCAGGGCACGGGACCGAGGAGAGGCGCTGGCCGCCCCCTCCCGGCACGCGGACACGCGTTTCCCCCCACACGCCACGTCACGGCGGAGGGGGGAGAGGAGGCCCCTCCGCCGAGGTCCCGTCGCCCCCATCCCCCAGCCCCGAGTCTGACCTGCTGGCGGGGAGAGGGCGGCGCCGCCGCGACCGTTGGCGCGAGGAGGGGTACGGCGGAGGCCGCTGCTCCCACCACGGCGGGGCCGGTGCGGCGGCGCGGGGGCTGCTCGTCCGTGCCGCCCTCCGCCGAGCCGCCTTCTTCCTCCCTCCGCCGCCGCGAGACAGTGATAAAAAAAAAAAGAAATAAAAATTTTAAAAGGAGGCGAAGGAAGGGGGGGGGGAGGGTGGGAAATACCGTCTCTTCTTCCCCTCCCCCCCCGAAATAAAATAATAAAAAAGAGGGGAGAAGTGGGGGGGATATAAAATTAAAAGGCTCGGGCCGGAGTTTAAAACAAAGAGGCGGAAATAGCCGAGCGCAGCCCGAGCGGAGCCGAGCGGGGGCGCCGCGCTCGCGGCGCATGCGCGCAGGGTGGGCGGGGGGAGGTTCTGCCGGACACGGCGGGGAGAGCGGTTGGCCCCGCCCCCGGCGCCCCGCCCCGGGCCGTCTGGAGCGGGCAGCGCGGAGAGGGAGATGGAAGGCCCGGCTCTGGGACGGTAGCCGAGGAGCTGACGTGCCGCTCGAAGCGTCACCTTCGGAGTTAAGGACTCCTAGCTGTCGCTCTCCCTCCGAATTCAAATAAATCGTTTTCTCCGAGTGCACACCTTAAAAATCAGGCAGAAAACTTGGGGATGGCAAGCAGGATGCATACAGGACATTCAAGGCAGTGACAGACTGCAAGCCCAGGGCTCCAGCTGGTGAAGGTGGGAAGATTTGCTCTTCCTGAAAGCCAAAAAACTCTTTGGGTGTTTAGGTCAAAGAGTGTGCAGAGAGTTGCAGAAGCCCAAGCACACGTGCCTGAACATCACAGTTGAGAAGACCAGTCCTCAGAAAATAACTTAAGAAAAATTTAAAGCATCTAGGCCGGGTGCATCTGAGAAGGCTGAAAGAAAGACAATGTTTCATCCATCTTTTTAAAAAGAAAAAGGCTATTCTGAGAACTGCAGACTGGTTTGCCTCACTTGCATTCCTGAAAGGATCATGGAGGGAGGGCATCCATGCCACTTCGGACTACATGGAAGAGAAGAACGTGACATCACAGAAACACGGAATGGTTGAGGTTGGACGGGATCTTTAGGGATCATCTAGTCCAACCCCCCCTGCTCCAGCAGGGACATCTAGAGCATGGGGCACAAGATGGCAGGCAGGACGGTTTTGAAGATCTCCAGAGAAGGAGACTCTGCAACATACCCAAGATAAATCATGGCAGGTGGTCTGATTGTCTTCTCTGATGATGTGACTGGTTTTGTGGATGTGGGTGTTGGGAACCTTGACATTAGGAAGTCTTTTATATGGTGTCCTACAATATTCTTACTCTAAGTTAGGACATTAGGCATGGATCGTTGGAATACTAAATGGGTGAAATATTGGCTCGATTGTTGGTCGCAAAGGGTAGTGGTTAAGGGGTTCTGTTGTTCCTGGATGCCAGTGACAGGTTGAGTTCTTCAAGGGCTTGTCCTGGGGCCAGTAATTTCTTTATTAATGACTTGGTCAAGCGATGCAATGCACCTAATCAAGTCTGTGGACAACACCACACAAGTGTCAATATGCTTGAAGGCAGTACTCTCATTCAGAAGGACCCAAAAGGCCAGAGAAATGCATCAGCAGACACTTTATAAAATTCACTGAGGGTAGACTAACTGTCTGTACAGCATGGCTGGCTATCTGGCTGACTGTAGAGCAGCTCTTTTGTAAAGGCTTTACTAGTTATGGGGCACAAAAGGCTAAACATGGACCAGAACTTCAGTGATAAGATATAGCAGGATCTTGGAATTTTATTTACAATCCGGTCTGGAGAACGTGCCTTGTAAGGAGAGGCTGAAGGATTAGGGCTTATTCAGTCTGAAGAAGAGATGGCTTCAGGAGGACCTAATAGCACTTGAAATGAAATTACTTAAAAAAAAATAGACTTTCCACTGAGGCAAATGACAGGAGAATCAAATACAGTATTTATAAACAGAATCAAGGGATGTTCTCCCTGGACATAAAGGGGGGAAAATCACTATAAAGATAATTCAGCACTGAAAGAGATTTCTGAGAGAGGTTCTGCACTGTGCATCATGGAAGATTCTAGAGACTAGACTAGACAAAGTTCTGCTTTGAGGAAGTTGTACTAAGGACCTCTGAAAGTCCCTTCCCACTTGATTGCTCCTGTAATTCTGTGATCAGTTGTGAAGCACAGAGACCAAAATACTCCTGCAAAATATAAGCTTATTGAAGAAGTATCCATGGCATCCAAATGGCATCCTGAGAAGACAGAACAACTCAGTCTCAAAAAGATGATACATTTTAGACCAACAGCTACATGAGTCTAGATCAACAGTCTACATGAGTAGACTTTATCAGTGAATAGTTGGCTGCTATTCCTAGGCCTCACCTTTTGCCTTGGCAGCTATTAACTATCTGGGGATCCTAACCAAATGCAGGCATAGGAATTCCCCATTAGCAAATTTTGTCAGGTTAGTGAGCATTTCATGTAAATTTCCCATTCTTGGAGAGCTGCACTTAAAATAATATACAGCTTTAGTTTACAAACTGGTACATCATATGGATTTTTTAAAATGCTTAGAAAATGTCACTACATTTTAAGTGTCTTAATAACACCAGACCTGTACAAGTCTTGTTCTAGCATTAAGCCAGTCATGAATTTTTCAGGAGGGAATCATTTTTTTTTTAAAATAGGTGAAGATACCACTGGCATTTCTCACCATCTCCATGATGCATTCATTCCCATAAGCTTCCATTCTTCCAGTGAGAACAGGAGAAACCTGTTGACAATAAAGAATGTACCCTATTTTATCACAGTCACAGAACGGATTTAGCTGGGGGGGAGGGAGGAGAGGACCTCTGCAGATTGGCTAGTCCAACCTCCTGTTCAAAGCAGAGACAGCAAGAGCATGTTCCTTGGGGCTATGTCCAGCAGGGTTTTGAATTCCTTCAAGGGTGTTGGCTCCATTGACTTCATAACATCTCTGAAGAAGCTGTTCCAGGTATCTGCTACTCTCACAGTTAAAACTTTTTTTCCTCTTATAATTACATGGATTTTATTATATGTAATTTGTTCCCATTGCCTCTTATGTTATCGTTTAAAAGGTTTTAACAGATTAGCAAAGGCAGCGTGATAAACTGCTATGAATGGGTGCTGTTGTAATCTTCTTAAAAACAGAATATTTTAGAGAAGCAACAGTTTTATGCAACAAAAACAAAGTTATCAAAGATGTCAAGGGATCAAATGAATATTTTATCCCGACAGTATCTAATGCACACTTGAAAGAAGGTGCTGGCTGACACGATACCCTTAATAATCCATCTCTACTACAATAAAACGAGCATTTCACTAGTGGAAATTTCAGATTAGTGTGTTTATTTTATTAACAATTGTAAACAAAGGTAGGAGTGTCAAAACTTTAGGAAGCACTTTTCAAGTAAACAACATGCTCAAGTAAAATTTGGCTGACTAGGCAGCAAAAGATTGTGTTGTTTGAACAGGATTTTGGAAGAAGACATTCAGAGTTCCTTCCAACCTATATTATTACATGATAGTGTGGCCGAAGCCTTTTACAGATTCTGTAATCTGTAAAATATATCTCCATGTCTTATTTGGTGCTCTGGAAGTTTCACTTGATGACCAAACAATTTTGCTCAGTAAAATCCAATGGTTACTATATTCATGTTTGTACCTGTTCAGGATCTAGCATACATTTTGCGATGTCAGAATATATATACAGAAATATATGACAGAATATATATAAATATATGAATAATCTTTTGTAATCTTCCTAACCTTTTAAAGTTAATTTTAAAAGATTTTAAAAACCTCAGGGATTAGAAAGGCTGCTTATTCTGGACAGGCTTACCCTAGGGAAACATACATGCAGTTTTAGTAAAGATAAGGCCAAAGGTGTCAATAGAATGCTCATTTTCAGCTTAAAGAATATCCTCAAAAAGAAAGGAAACATCTGTGAAGCAATCAATTTCTTGGCCAAAACTTATTCCCTTTCTAGCAGCTGTACCAGTGATTTCTCATGTCTTCCTTCCCCTCTGACATCTTTCATCACAAGATCAAATGCTGCCACTAAATCTTACATTCCTGTAAGTGCCATGTGAAATTTTACAACTTCTACCAACCAAAATTTATATGATGTTGCGGCGGACGCCCAGGCCGGATGCGTTCCGGAATCGCGCCGGCCCGTCCGCGACGCTCCCCACCACGCACGCCGGTCTCCGAGGCCTCCCACTACTCAGGACCACCCTAGGATGAGGGGCGCCACTCACCCGAGGCACCGCAGCCGGTGAGCCGCCGAGGGGGACAAGGCGGCTGATGATGTCACTCCGGCTGCAATGACCCGGCGCCTCTCAAGGGTCAGGAGGAGCAGTGTCGGTTGGTCGCCCAAAGGGAGCCCGGCCGGACCGTCCGAATAACCACTCGATGCGAGTTAGGGTGGACGGCCAACTTTATTACAGATGAACATAAACTTATATACCTTCTGGTGGGGGGGAGACGAACATAATTGGAGAATGCTAATGGCAAGAGCTCTCCGATTGGATACATGCAGTGGCTAGGCGGTCCCGGGGCCGAGGCAGACCGCTCCGGCCCCCACCCTCCGGGTTCTGGAGCGTTCTGATTACATGTCACGAGCTGCTCAGTCAGGCCTACTGGCCTGACTGAGCATGCTCCAGTCCCGGGGTCACAGGGAGGCCAGGGGTACCCCCCCTGTACATCCCTCGTATGTATGGTGGTCTCACAAAAATACCTCAATCCCAAAGCCACACTCCCCCACAATATGATAACTTCATTCTTGCTCCGGAAATGCCTGCAAACCAATGTCCTTACTGTCATCATTACCACAAGTAAATTCTGGCAGCAGGGATATAATCTGTTAATCATCTAATTTAAAAGCAAAGATCTAATAATCTTTCACAGCAAGAGATAGGATGCAGAATTCTTCCAGGATAAAGTTTTAGGAGTCAGGCCAGTCAACACGATGGACTGACTGAAGAACATTTCTTGCTTTAGCATTAAATTAGCTGACAGAGTAGACTGTTTATATCCTGTCATGTAGCTCCAGTGGACTTGGCATGAAGAACTTTTTGCTAAGTGGCCTTCATTCTGGTACTACCAGCAGTCCATTCACTGTGCTTTGACGACAATGCCAGCTTTAAAATGTCCCCTTCCTACCCCCTTTTCCAGCTGAAAAGGAGCACAAGATAGGACAGTGAAAGGCTATCAAATCTACCAAAGAGTCAGCTACATCTGTACCGCATAAACTCTTGACAGCTAAGTCCTGTGAAGATGAAGAGACATTTTCAGAACAAGTTTGACAAGATAGCCTTGCACTAACCGATTGTTAGAAAATATTGCCCAGTTTATAACCTAGCTGTACCCAGATTGAGTTTCGTAGACAAAACAGTTCACAGTTCACAAAACAGTTTATGTTTGCAAATACTTTTGACATATTTGGAAACCTGCACTCTGTCTTCTCTTGACTAGGTAATTCCTTTTCCTTTATTTTTGTTTCACTATACAGATACTTTGCTCGAGTACATGCAAACCTAGAGATGCAGTTTATATAGTCACGTCTAAGTGTGTCTAAGTGTGTCTAAGTGTGACACAGGCTGACCTAGAAAGTACGCAGAAAGTGAGAAAGGGTAGTTCATCACACAAAATTTAGATCTCTTGGAGAGCTGTAAATCAGTTATCTTGGGGGTCACTCTCCCCATTACGTGCCCAACTGGCACATATTGAAGTATAAATCAACTTTTTTTAATAAATTTAAACTTAGATAATCTTTAATGTGTGGTTTATTGGGGTTTGATAATTTTCTTCCTATCGCCCCACTCCAGAATGGACAAATCATGCTCCCTTTGTCTCTAGCTCAACAATTTTATTCCTACAGAGCTCTGCGATATTTTTCATGATGGAAGTGTAACACCAAACATAGATTTAACCCACCAAACGGGTATATAACTGCATCCTTAGTCATTCCAAACCATCTGAGATCTTCAATTCTGTGTTACTTGACTTTCGTATTCTTCCATTTCTCATTGCAAAAACCCTCATCTCTCTACTGCTAAACTCAAAGAAATCAGGTTCATTAAGTCCTGTAGCCAAATCCACTCAACTGTGCCAGATGAATTTATTTATCAGTCATTTAAAAAGATGAAACACACTATTTTAGCAAATATTAACCTCTTAATATAGCCTAGAGTTGCAGATATTTCCACTGGCAAATGAAAGGTTGAGGCTATTGTCAGTGTATGTCAGCAGTTGTTATCAATTACTGTCTTCTGATTATGTAGTCCTTTTATGAGAAGACCTCAGAGTACTTGAAAGAAGAGAGTTGTCATTTAGAGGGAGAAATAGAAACAAAGAGGGATCTGTTAGGAAGTAAATACCTGTTTGTTACCACTGGTCACTTACATAAAAACAGGACTTGAATCCCTTCACGGATTTGTTTTTCTAGCATCAAAAGCCCCAGCCACATCCTTACTGTGGAATAAGATCTATGCTGAGAAAAAAAGAAAGCCATTCCTTTGACTATCTCCCAAGAGTTCTGCATTTGGGATTTTAGCTTCTCAGAATTTTTGTTGTTTCTGTAAGAGAAAAACTATCTATAGCTTACTGCATTATTCACGGAAATTTGCTGACCATTCAACTCACAGTTGTAGATGTTGTATTAAATCCAAGGAGGAAATTACTTCCCTGATTGGTGCAATTCGGCAGGAGAGCTTACGCTCTGTGACCATCACCAACCATTTAACTGTTAACATATGACAGCACACACATTGCAGAATCACAGAAAGGCTGAGGTTGGAAGGGACTTTTAGAGATCATCTAGTCCAATTCCCCTGCTCCACAGCACTTAGATTCCAACAATTCAATTTTCATAGACACTAACTGACAACCTAGACAAACTCAAAAGGAAAGATTGAGACATCAAAAGTAAGTAATTGGAAGGCGGAGCAGGATATAAGGGGAATGTAAGGACATTTCGCAAAAGGGCTCCAAAACGTTCACCCTTGCATTACCATCACAACTACTAAATTGCAAGGGTGAGGGTTTTAAAACAGATTGTCCCCAGACTATTAGAATATGGTACATTGTGTACTTTTCCTAAAAGTGTTTTTCCTTTTAATCTAAGTTGCAGTTTTAATGTGAAACTGAAATGCAAGATACCACAATAAACTTGGTAGAATGCTACCTACCCGTTTTGATGAACCAAAGCATATCTTAGGCAAAGCATACTTTGCTCATGACTCTTCAACTACAAATAGCTTTGGCTTCTTTTTTTTCTGACAGGTTGCTGCAAGACCGATGCATAAAGCTAACAAGCTTAGAAATTGTCTTAGCCAAATGGATGCAGCTTATCCTCATTGAATAGACTGTTCATACTGCTTTTATTGTTTTGTTGTCCCATTCACAACTTCAGTTCTCCTTATATTTTGGAAGCTACAGGAGAGGATATAGACAAGTGTGCAGTTCATGATGCAACTGTTCCTCCATGCAGGATATATGTAATCGCTTCTGATCCTGGTCCTTCCAAAGAGGCCACTCTGACCTGAGTATTGGTCAGGTACTGCTGCCGAGAAACAGCTTATGATAAAGCTCTTTTGATGGCATTTCTTTTTCTTGAGGCAAAATCTGTCTATCAATAGATAGATTTCCTTTGTTAAGAATATCTGTTAAAGAAGATAGCTGTGAAAGGTTCGTGCTCAAGTATATCACCTCCATATATGTTTAAAGTTTGTCTATTTTCCGACCACATATATAGTGTAATAGAATATTTTTCCTTTTCTCAAACTATGGGATAAGTATTTATTTGTTTGTAATCAGGTTGTCAGGGTCCTGCAATACTAGAGAGCACCAAAAAGCCTAACCAGCCCTGACCAGGCTCTCCAGGACCCAAACACACCCCTACCCAGGTCCAGGAACCCATTTCAGCCCTGCTTCAGGCTCATCCCCTGCCCCGTGACAATGCAGTAATGCTGGTCTCCAACTCCACAACAGTCACAGGCACTGCTGCTCTGGATCCTGATGGCCCTCCCCAACCTCTGCGGGGCTGTCACTGACACCAGTTATCCTCACCGGGCCTGATGACATCCAGCTGCTTAGCCTGGCCTGGGATCATCCCCTTCCCACCCCAGCCAGCCATAGTGGGGTTGTATCTGACCCCAGGTACCCTGTCTTGGTCTGATCCTGATCCTGGCCTGATTGCCAACTGCCTTAGCATGGGTCCATCCCCACGGAGGTGCCTAAATAGAGTAGAAGCTTGCAGGTCTGTCCTGCTCTTTCAAACGGCAGTAGGGGTGGGCCATTGCAAGCAACACCTTGTTCTGTTAGGTTGGGAAGTCCCTGTGGCTCTTGACTCTCTGTCCCTCAGAAAGAAACTTGTCCTTGCTTCATCCTGATGCATATATAGATACCAGTCACTTTTTGTTCATTGGTTACTAACATTTGTATAGACCCTGGCTGACAACTCAG
>VWPW01020093.1:0-12929 GCA_013389825.1 Crypturellus undulatus
TTTTTTTTTTTTTTTTGTTTATTCTATGACACTGTGTTAATACAATAAATATATAAAACTTTTGAACTACTCAGACATGCAAAGAGGGACAGAATAAGTGCATTTGTACAGAACCAGGACAGTCACCAGGATGGCAGAGTTGTTAGTATTTTACAAAATATACAAACATCCCTCAGATAAAGCCAACTCCTAAATTATAGCTCAATGACTAGTGCCATTCCAGTGTTTAAACTTTATACTCTGTACTCAATTTGCCACACTACTACAAAATGACTACTTAACTGGGTGCTATAGTCTAATCAATAAGAGATTGTAAAAACTAGTTTCAGCTAAGTACAAAATATTTTAACAAACCTCAGCCTTCTGAGCTAAACTCAAACTCTTCCCTCCTGAGCTGTAAAAGCATCAGAGATAAGTTAGACAAATTAGGTAGTTAAATTTCAGTTTCAATTATGAGGTTGAAATCTGTACACCCACCTCCTGATATTACAAATCAATACTCCCTATACAATGAACATGAAATATGTTTTTTCCCAAATGTTTTAGTGTTGAGAAAAAGACCTGAAATTGACAGGTAGATATTTGCTAATGTTTTTCTTTTCTATATAATGCTCTGGTAATGTATATCACTATGCAATCTTCAACTTCAATTTAATTGCAAGGATGATGTCTGTATGTGTCTTCATATTCAAGAGTGAAAAGAGAAAAGGAAGGAGGGAAGGAGCAAAGAATTTTATCGCCTTGGCATAAAATTTTAGCATCCTTATTAAATGGAATATTTGAATTAATTTAACTTCCTGACATGAAGCATATTGAGAAATGCATACACTCATGAATTTCAACCACAGCACAGGTGAGCTGGCTGTACTTAGTCTAATGCAAGTAGGATTTAAAGACATTAGTAAATATAAAGAAGATATTGATAGAGACTTTATGCTCCCACTATTATACTGATCTGGGGGGTTAAGCTACAGGTTTTACGTTTGGTAATGCTCTTAGGTTACTGTCAATACACTGTAGTGAAAGGGGGCAGTCCCACAATCAGAATATGGAGGTATCTCCAAATTTTACAGCCGAGTCTTGCTAAACGTGATTTGCGTTACGGGCTGCGTTACTTCAGCTGCAGCACATGCAGCTTGGGCCGTGTGGCTCTTCGGTTGCTAAAACAGAAAAAAAAAAAAAAAAAAAAAAAAAAAAACACACAACGCACACAACACAAAATAAAAATAACCCCCCCTCCCCCCTCCACCTCCCGAAACAAAACAAACAAACAAAACAAAAAAAACCAACAGCCTAAGATAGTGTGCAAAATAGTCATTAGTCAGATGGGATTCACTAGTGAGAACCATCACTTTAGAGTTAGACTTACTTGAATACATTTTGAAATATTATGATGAGAAATAGCATTACTATTACAGACACTCTAACCCTTTAGGCATTCAGTCTAATAAGTTAAAATTTTATCTTGTAAAATAAGATTTTCTCACTTTACGAACTCAAAATAGCTAAAATGCCCCCCCCCAGCTTAAATTAAATCACAAAGAAGGCTGAGTTACGTTAAAATGAATTCAAGTATCTGATAAATGCCATTGTTTAAAAAGCTTCATTTGAGACAATATTCCTGTTAGAAAATTAAATACTGTATATTCGGATTTTTAGACAAGCAGTAAACAGAGTGGCTGACAAGGCTAGAGATTCAGTACCACTGTTAAACACAGATCTACCCTTACTTAAAAAAAAAAAAAAAAAAAACAACAACAACAACAAAAACAACATCCCCCCCCCCCTGATTCACAAAATATGGAGGGTTCTATTTTCCTGAATGCAACATTTTAAGGGGGAAGAGGGGCAAAGAATGGTTATCTTTTCTAAAAAAAATAAATTTGTAACAGAACAAAAGCAACATTTTCCATTTTACCCATACACAGCTGAAGAATAGACAAACATGCTGTGTGTATTTTGACACAGGCTTTTAGGGAATAGAGCAAAAATGCCTGGAAAATAAAGTACAGAGACCCATCAGGACTTTCCATATTTCTCTACATTCAGATACCCTTGAATGTGTTCTGCGCCGCACTGGTTGCTGCTGTGGAGGCGGCATTTGCTGCAGCTGTTTGCACGGTCTTGTTGGACATCACTCCTGTTGCGAACTCCTGCTGTGCCTTCTCAAAACTAGCACCAGTTGTGCGGTACAGCCCGTGCACCTGGCAGGTGGGAGAGCCAGGAGAACAGCACATGAGGCCTCCTGCCACCTGGCAGGGCAGCCGCAAAGGCCCTGAGCAAAGGGGACTGTGCGGAAGAAAACCTGCTTTGTTCCTATGCTTGGCAGAATCAGGAAAGGAGCAAGCACCTTCCCCCCCACCACCCGGCAGCCTTGGCTCCTGTGCTGCCGGCACAGCTCTGCTGCTGTGCTCGCTCCCTGCACTCCCAGACAAGCTCTGCACAGTCCCATAGCTCCTTCTAAAAACAGGGTGTTGCCTGTTGCCTGAAACACGATCGTTCAATGTACAAGAGGCAGCATCCTTAGCATAGCACAGGGCCACAGCTGCTTGCAAAAGCTTTTTCTGTCTCAACTGCTATACAACTTGGCCTACACATTGAAGATTTAGTAACTGCATGTTAAAAAATGTTGAGGAACAAAACCAAAAAGGCACTTTCTGAATCCACTGTCTCAGTAATATTCTGGGTTTTTTTTCCTACACCAATTCTTGACACATTTTAATGTCTAAGATCTACATGTCTACAAGAACCTACTGTGCTAAGCTATGAATAAATAGTAAAAACGATAAAATGAATATTATGAAGGATAAAAAACACAGATTTTCAAAAAAAACAGATGGAGGTACTAGAAAGTGCGTGAGAAAAAAAGTTTCACCGCATATTTTTGTTTCTTTCTTCTGCACCTGAGTATTTACACAGAAAGCAAATAAGATGACGGAAGATCTCAAGGATATGCTTAAAATTTCATGCTAACTTTAACTTGGAAATTAGGCAAAATTACTAGAAGTGTCAACACATGATCACAGGAATTTCAAGTTACATTTAATCAAAAGAACATCAAAAATTTATTAGCATGTTAGTGCTAACTTAGGCCTTCTGTCTGGAAATTCAAAATAAAAGAAAGCAAGGGAAAAAAATCCTTCTCAAGTTTTAGGCTATGCAATCATTACCTGACAACAACATGTTAAATATCGCAGGCAGAGAAATAAACATGCATTTCCCAGGTGCCAGGCATCTCCATTTTTGTTATAAGAAGGATTTGCAAAGAGCTGAAACTTGGCAATCATTTCAATTAAGCTGTGTTTCACTCAGCCTGAGAAACTGCTACAGATGTGAAAATCTGTTAGCAGTTTATGCACTCTGCCACTTTCAGCATGGGCTTCCTTCTCAACTCCTCTTGCTCCATGCTATTCCTCCACATTTCAATTTGCAGAAAGTGCACTGTAGCACAGTGTTTCCTAAGTCACCAACAGTAGATGCAGAGAGTACTACAAAAGCACAGTTAAAGACTCCAAAGAGTATCTTTTAATCCCCAGTAGTTTGTGAGAGGGAACCTCTCTCAAGCAGGAGAGTGAGTCCAATTGAAACACAGGCAATAGAAGTGTGGAAAATAAGTAACTTACCTTTTTAAACATAACTAATGAGATAACAGCAGATGCTGTGAAAAGTGCAGCTATGATTATCATCATAATGCCAACAGGGATACTCTTATTAAGACCAGTAAGAGATGAAATCCAACCACTGAAGAGAAAAAAAAAAAAAAAGAGCAAAAGACGACAAGCTTTATCAAAGTACGTGAACTGTTCAACCACAGGTATCTACCTCTAGAGAAGCTTTAGAACCTCCCGGTTCCGATCAACTGAGTAATGGAAATTATAAATGAATTATTGAATAAATACATAAATCAATTATATAATGAGGGTTTTTGCACTTTGACTCTATTTTCCCAAATGTATGCAATGAAACCGTCTGCAAAAGTTTGAGAAAGTTGATTATCCTTGAGCAGAGTGGTAAAGAAATGAGACATGGAGAGAGGGAGAAGATACTAGGGTAGCAACTTCAAACATTTTCCCATTCTTAAAAAAACTTAACATCAACATAAAACTATAATACCAAACACACCACATACATGAAGAGCTGCCCCTCTAAAGCTATATTACTATTTTGTCCATGTCAATTAAGAGGTACCTATTGAAAATCAAAACACTAGGTTTGACAGCAATAATACAAGATTTTTCCTTGCACTCCAGTTCCAAACAGGGACTATTTTGCCTAACTGACCTGCACCTGGAGGCCAATTGCAAAAGCCCCTTCATACACCATGTCATTGGTACAGGAATGCCAGGCTCAGTTCTCTGTACTATCAGTTGGTTTTGTGCTTTAAGTTAATTCAAATTCATTGCCTTTTTTGCAGGAACTGTGACTATGATTGCAAACTACTAACTATTCCCTGTAAAATCTAAATATTAGACCTTGAAGTTTCAAACAGAAACTGTAATTCAAGTAAAACTAATTATGGGTTGCTTTATGGAAAGCAATTTTTAACTTATAAGCATCAAAAAGAAAAGTCAACTGTTACAGAATAGGGAGATGATTCAGACAGAGACTAGCTTTCAAATAATATCAACTTAAAGGAAAGATATAGCCACTACATTCAGCTGAATACAGTGTCTACTCATTCTTCAAATTTTAGCCAGAATTTTCATTGGTTAGTATATTAATATTAATGAATGCTTTTTTTGAGAGATAAATGTAACAACTCCACTGAAACAAGATTTTCCTGGGGGGGGGGGGGGGGGGAAACCAAAAAAGTTAGTTGTACATAGATAGTACAATGCTACAGAGAGCCGAATACCCACCAGTTTCCCCACTGTTGGAATCCTGCAGCTTGAAGTACGTGTACAGCAAACTGGCAGATATATACAAAGAAGAACACAAAGAATTTGAATGAACTGTCGCTCCTGAAAGAAGGAGGGAAAAAAAAAATTAAAGCCAACAGGAAATTGATGTCTTTTGACAAATAATATAGTATCAATGCTTATTCCACACTACACTACTTAGCCTCCTGTGTCTCTAGCAGAGACCAGGAAAGCCACAAAACACTATTTGTTAGTGTGTCATAACGTTATGCTCCCAACGCAGTTTTCCTGCGCACGACTAACTGGGTAAGTTTTACTACAGAATTTGAAGAACAGGAGTCTGTCTACTTTCAGGTTGATGTTTACAACACTGTCAGTGTGGGTGAAAATTCTTTTACTAGTGAAAGGAAATAAAAGCTAATATGGAATTGTTGAAAAATAATGCAGATCAGGATACTGAAGCAACTTTTCTTTAAAAACAAAATATACAAAATACACTGGCTGTTCAAATTACTAAAATGCTAGTTTGACAGAGACTAGAAACATTCAAGACAGCATCTAAAATAAATGCACAAGGAAGACTTGTAATAAAGACTTCAAATTATTATTATCAAAACTAATTATGTGGTATGCTCCTGCCAAAGTTGTAAAGAAAGTAAAAAACATTGAATTAGTCAGGTCACAGATTAAGAATCTGGATCCAGATTTTGCTAAAATCAGCACTTTTTGCAGAAGAGGGTTTCTTAATTTCCTGTTTATTCAACATGTTCAGTTCAATAACTATTTCATTTTCAGCTGAAAAATTGAAAGTTGAAAATGAAAGTAGCAGTTTTCTTCCAAACAATGTTAACTAAGAAATGCCAACATCTGCTAGATCTAAAAACCTGAACAATAATGTAACACCGTGAACACCTTCAGCAATTCAGTTAATTTTGAAATAATAATTATATAGAAAACTCCACTCAAAGGAGGATGTGTAAGGTTTAAAAACAATTAATAAAAGTTAACATGTCAAAATGCTGGTCATTTTCTATATTTTCTATTGGTCTCAATTTAAACCCACATTATAATACAAAATCATGAACAAAAGTTAGTCTAGTAAAAGAATGTCCTCATATTTTAACCATAAGAATACAAGAACTTAGCACATTCCAAGATGCATGGTTGCAGCAATATATTGTTGGCAAAAAAATCTACTTTAGCCTAAAAGTTATGCTCAACTACAATTAATGACTATCAAAATCTTTCAAAAAAAAAATTAGTGTACTTCAACTAAATTTTCCAATATCCTAATTCTCCTAAATGCATTTCAATAATAAAAATCAATCCACAAGAAATCCACAAGAGCATAAGATTTTAAAAGGTCTGTATGCTACTTTTTACCAAAACACTCTATTTAGCATGCAAACCACAGTATTCTGGACCATAAAAATACTGCACCTCAGGCTTGTGAAATTTGAGAAATGCAGAGTGCTAAAAGCTGCAGAAAATACTGGAGTTTGGTAGCTATGCCTACACCTGCTCTACTTCTCAAGAATCTCAATCTATTGCAACAACACATGCTGTAGGTTACTTAAAAATGTAAATTTTTAAGTGTAGAGTTTTAGCAAGTTCCTTCAGCAAACCAAACGGGTAATAATAAACACTTACCTACTAACCTGCTCAGATTCTTGTTGTGATGGGGTAGAGATTCAATGAGAATTTCAATTAAAAACTTCATTAGCCCAATACAAAGTTAAATATTTCTGGCAAATATTATGTGCAATTGCAGAAGCTATGAATATTTTAAGTATTCCATGACATTCCTAAATGCTGTTATCTATTTCAGATATATCAATAGACCTAATGACAAATATACTACCCATTTCTAATGACAGGCAGTCATTCAATAAAATTGAAGGATTNAAGGCAGTCACTCAATATCGAAGTATTATCATAAAGATAATTCAGCAAATTCTTTTAGGTTAACACATTTCAGCAATTTGATATATATGTACTTATTTATTTATTATCTTAAGCCAAGCTGAAGTTGTTACCTGAAAGCTCCATAAAGTGGTCTGTACCAGCAGACAAAAGAACAAGGAGTAAAAAGCAAGAACCAGAGGATACTCAATCCAAAATCAACCCCTCGTGTCGGATCAACATAAAACCAGGCCAAACATCCAAAGATATTAAGAAACAGTGTCATTGTATGGACTGTAGAACCAAAACCAAAAAAAAAAGTCTTAATTAATTTATTGTAAAGACATAATGTATTTCAAATGTTAAAATAATACCCAAATAAATGGAACATTGTAAAGAAAACATAGGCATGCTAACAATAAATCAATATCCTAATCAATTTCCTAAGAGTGATTTCTAGCAAAAGCTACTATTTTCAAGATATCTGGCAGAGGGGTTTGTTCTGTAGACACTTAAAAGATGGAAGTGAATTTTTCTTCCAGTTCAGCAATACCTAGTGATTCATGAGGGATTTTGTTGTCTCAAGGACAGTTTCTGTCCTTGTGGACCAAGATAAAATATATTATTTATAAGTAAGAGGACACAAACAGTTCCTCGCACCAAGGGCGATTTATTTAAAGTTCAGAGAAGCATTTTAATCAAAGGTAGAAGTCCTCACGGTTCATGTTCTTCCTTACAGCTTTACTTCTTTATCGCTTCTCAGAGTAATATCGTGTATACGTTCAAATTCTCACTTATCCACATTGCTTTTACTAGATGGGAAGGTTACCCAAAGAGCTGGTAAAATGCTGAAAAAGTCTCTTCAAAATTTTTTCTTCCCAACTAGTACTTAAACTCTAAATTAAAAACAAAAACAAACAACACCCTTAAATTAAAATGTCCACATCTTAACATGAAGGGCTAAAGGAACTCAAAACACTTTCTCCTCACAGAAATCACATTCCCCTGTAAGAATCACCAGAAACAGAAAACTTTGTGCTTTTTAAATAAAGAGCATTTAATTCATTTAAATGGTTAAACATTGTTCCAAGACATTAACAAAGCAACTCACTTCTCAGATTTGCTGTGTGTGCATCATAAAGTACAACACAGGGAACAAATCCAAATCCCTACCTTTCTTTGATAAATATGAGAAAGTTTCCTGAGTGATACTTATTTTTTAATCTACTCCTTACTGGAAAAAGACCCCATTGATTACTAGAAAGGTCCCAGCTTCTGGTGGAATCTAAACTTGCAGAAAGGCTAAACGCTTTGCAATTCCACAGATGTCAGGATGAGTTTAAAGAGCACTGCTATGAGTGCAGAAGAAGGCTCAACTTGTCACACATCCACTGATGCTTATCAGAAGTGAAAATGGTGACAGCAGTGAAGTACTGAAGCAGCCCACTGTTACAAGGAATCTTAGCTCCAAAAACTCAGGAGCAGCACCAGAGGAAGACACACAAATTCACTGACAATTCCCTCTTCCCTCCACTCTCCTTTCTCTAACTCTTGCAAACTACAGAAAGGCATTAAGTCTTTAAGCCAGTGGATCTATATGAATTTTCCCATTAAATAAAGAGACATTTGTCTTTACGTTCAGGCTAACAATTTTAAGTATCTTCTTCCTATGTGTCTCTTCAAATTCAAGTGTGCTAAAAGTTATTACAAGATAATAGCTACATGAATCAAGGTTTGGCTAGAGGTCCATATCACAGAACATCTATATGACAAAAACTGCAATGAACCAGTACAGTTAGAGCAATGCAGCACTCAATGTGAAGTGACCTAAGAAAGCCTTTTTCTAGTATAGCTGAAAAAGGCGAGTTTTAAAAGGACACTCCTGCCAAAATAAGAGTGAAAAATTAGAAGTGACACTGGTTTAATGAAATATTTACACTTGCAATTTCATTTGTATTAGTGTAACTTCCTGTTATAAAGGAATCCTACTTAGACATACCACATTCCCCATCTTAATTAACTGTATTTTATCATCCATTAATATTTTAAAGTGAATAATGTATAAAGACCACAAGTTGCACTGATGTTATCTAGCAGACATCTACATTATTGAGATTATTTTGCAGTCTCAATTGGGACAGTATGAAATAGATTTTTGTAATAATGTTTTATTGAGGTTAGTCTGAGGAAGCCAAAGTCCTCATTAGGATAGGTTGAAGAATGAGTTTTCTTCCCAGGAATGGGCTCAACCGTCGCCCTGTAGTGGAATGCCTCAGCTGGAGCACAATGTCCCTAAAAAGGAGAATTTTGCAGCCACTTGCACCTGGTAAACAAGGAAAAAGCTGGTGAAGTTTGATCATGTACAACCTTGGGTTGTATCAGAGTGCCTTCAGTTAGAGTCTAGCTTAGTTTAGCTTGCATGAGAGAGAAACAGTCAGATGCAAACACTCCTCTGTTGACAAAAATGTAGAAACACGAGCACATTCTACCAGACATGGAAATGCTTTTTGCTTCTCTCTACGAAGTATATTAAGAATGTTGAAATATTGGACACAGTCCACACTGTTCAATTTTGGATGCTGTACACTCAAAAACCCACATAATCTGGAGTGGATGAAATGATGAATCTACAACACAGCAACAAAAATCAGAAGTCTAGAAAAATGACCTACAAAGAAAGGCTGACTGAACTATACTAATTTAGAGAGAAAAAAAGAAAAAGATAACTAAGGGGAAAAACGTGTGTTCTCCATAGAAACAGTGGAGAGAGCAACAAAATAAATTACAGCAAGGGAGAATTATATGCTGGGAAACATTTTCTAATGATAAGGAAGACAACATACTGGAACAGGCTGAGATGGGGGGAGAAACAGGGAGCTTACAAATTATCCCTCCTTGGAAATCCTTAAGGGCAGGCAAAGCAAACATTAGCACAAAACAAAAATCAGCACAGACTGATATAGGTGCTACTGACTGTTCATCAGAATGAAGAAGGGAGGAAACAAAACTCTCTTAAATGGAACAAATACTGTAACAATTGGTATCTTGAGGTAGATTTTCATCAGAATCTATAGCTTAAGTCATTTGTCTTTAAAAATCTTTAAAAGTCTCACAAACGATACAAAACAAATCCAAATGCCTCAAATACTCGCCATGAGATTGAGCAACTTTTCAATTTTAATTTCAGAAAACAAATATTCTTTGAAAATTAAAACTGCTCATTTTGCATCCTATCAGGCTGTGAAAAAGTAGCTGGAAAACATGGGCTTTCAAGTCAAAAATGTTTTTTTTTGATCAGAAGACATGGGGCATTTCACTAGTAATAGTATACAATGATCTGAAGAGTAGCGCTCAAAGCCACTGGAGCCATCAAAACTGTCATTCTATCCACTTCTCCCTAAAGCAGCAATAAGTGTTAAAAAACCAGTACAAACACAAGAGCACTCACCAAGTTAAAACAACAAGTAAAAAAGGACAGTCTCAGAAGAAAAAAAAATAATCATCCTTGCAGAGAGCAAACCACATGAAGGAATAAGACCATTCTGACCTCTGGTACCAACAGAGAAAAGGAAGAAATTCACTGGCATTGGAACACAGGCTGACCTCTATTCTCAAATCAGAGTTTATTGATCCCATAAAAGATTAGGTTTCCTCAGAAATGTAAAGACTAAGAATAAAGATATTACCATTGTTACTAATCAAGACAACACAAAAAAAAATGAAATAGAAAAGTGTATTCTTAGGGCTGCTAAAGACTTGCAGGAAAATTAACCCATTTTGCAAAGTACTGAGCAGCTAGAACTAGATTTTTCTGAATGTTATTATCTTCATGGCCTTTTAACAACCTAGCAAGTTCTGGAAGATGAAATAAAATATAGACCAGAGCAACAAGCAGAAGCAGGTTGGTTTACCGTAGTAATGAGTGTAGCTGTTAAGGAAGCATAGCCACTAAAAAAGCACGAGCCAAACCATAGAGGTATATTCCCAAAAAAGAGGATTCACAAGGACTGACTGAATAGCCAGCCATGAAGCAGGGAGCTCTGTATTCAACCATTATCTCTAGTCTGCAATATTCTTCAGGCTTCCTCTTTTTTTTTCTCTTCTCTTTTCCTTTAATATGCCCTCTTCCTTCCTTAGTGATTCCTAAGTCAGAGATAGAGAATGAAGACTAAAGGAGGAAAAGAACAGGAGAGTCAGCTAAAGTCTCAGTCTACTTAGAAGAAAATCTGTCAGCCTAAAATGGAAGCAGAATTCTCATCTATTTTGAAATAATTAACACCAGTGTTTTCCTCATTTATTCCCTTAAGGGGGGGGGGGGGGGGGGGGGGGAAGAGTATTAATACTCCAATTCTCATTGCCCAAAATCCCTTTGAGTTTACAACATACAGCACTTTTAGAACTCAATCCTGCAAATGGCCAAAGTTCTACTATTCTAAAATACTGGAGATGATTTTAGACTTCATATAAATCTTAAATGTCTGTCAGATTTATGAGTGACTAATCTCAAATTCTATAATAGGATTTATTCAGTTACTTAAAGAAAGTGGATAAAACTATAGATAATGAAATGAAATTCACTAGATTTAGTGCTGACTGCTCATTTTATGTGATTCAAATATATGGTAAAATCACAACAATAAGATTACTAAATTAACTGTTAAAATATGCAAATTTGTTAAATCTGAAACCCTGAAAAAAATACAGAAAAAGTCTGAAATTCACATCTCCCAAATTAAAATATATATTAATGGCATCAAAACACCTAAACCTGTGGAATTTCCTCAGCCTCAGGCTTAAGGTCTCATTACACCAGACAAGACAGGACAATCAAAGGTCATGGCATTTGTACATGTGATTCATCCAGCATTTTTCCTATCAAAGCACAGCACCTGAATGAATGCAAAATTAATCCTCTCAAAGACTATTTAGAGCACTTGTGCAGTACACAGAATAGTTATAAATATGGACTGTTTCTTCTGCTACTTTATGTTATATTATTTATTTTTCTAAATAGACTAAACCTATAGTAAGTTCTAGACAAAGGAACATTGCACATTTGACAAGTCTCAAATACTGTGATATAGATTTCTTTAAATATAAGCTTATTTTAAAAACTGTAAAATTATTTTTAAGGTAATAAATGTTCAGAGATTGTTTTATAACAAGAGTGATTTTTAAACAAAAATTACAATACAAATAAAAATAAATACAAATACAAATAAAGCAAAATACAAAAAATAAATACAAATACAAATAAAGCAAACTGCTTTAGAGGTAATACTTTCCCCTTTCCTCCATCAAAGTTTCTATGAAATAATTCAATATTCTTAAAATTGAATCTAACACAAAGATTTAACTTCAGCATTTGACTTCTTGATTAAAACAATACATTTCTCACTACAGATGGTGCAAAAGTCAAATTAGCAGACAAGGATCATCATGTTTGAATAGGTATTTTTTTTCTGTTCAAAATACTTACACATCCACAAATAGTACATAAACTTCACTGTCTTCTGGAATTCTACAGGAATGTCTACAGAAAAATCCTGATAGAAACATGGACCCACTGGAAAATTCTCAGGAAGAGGTGGCCAGTTATTTTTTCTACCTGCAAATCAAAAAAAAAAAAAAAAAAGTTTTTAACATACTATCAGTATGCCACAGTATACATTCTGCTGAATGCAAGTCACAGCAAGCACAGTATTCAGACTCAACTGAGATAGAACAAACCTTTGCCAGAACATTTCAAATTCTGAACGCAATAGGTACATTCATCACCATTTATTGCAAAAGTGGAGCTAACCTAGAGTCTAACCTAAAGACCATTTTTTTTTTTTTTGATATTCTCACAAACTTTTGCTTGCAATTTCTACCTTCAATCATAGCTTTACTAGTAGTTCATCTGGAAAGATAGGAATCTTGCAAACCTAAAATACTTGCAGTATTATGTTACTTCTTTCCCCACTCAGACAAGATGAAGCTTCTTTCCAAGATGAAATTCTTTCCAAGCAGGTCTAAAACACTGCTGTGATTTCTTCCTTTCCTGATGGAGCTTTTATCAATTTATCAAGTCATTTAACATAGGTGACTTACAGAGGGATAATACAGAAAGTAAACAAGTAATATTCCCCTACATATTAAAAACTACTTCAGGGTTTCATTCAATAT